>CAAKHD010011919.1:0-15224 GCA_901007705.1 Fistularia tabacaria
CCCCCCCCCCCCACGAACACACACACACACACACACACACCACCGCCACCAGGCAGCTCCGCGGGACTGAGAACCGGGCGGGACGAGGAGGACACGAGGCGCAGTCCGGCCATCGGTGAGTGATCGGCGGCCCCCGGCTCGTCGGACCCCCCGCCCGGCCCGTGGGCCCCCGGCTCCGTGGCCGCTCCCCCCGAGGATGATGAGGCAAATGGCGGGGAAGCCGGAGGAGCACACGCTGATCGAGCTGCAGGATCCGGCGGAGGCTCGGACCGGAGGTAGGAACGCCACCGGCTCTCGGTCCACCTGGGGGTCTGTTCACGAGGAGCTTCCGCCGGAAGCACAAGCAATGAAGACAGGATTCCGTCTCCGGACAGACGGAGCCAAACGTGTCGCGATGTGGCGTGTCCTTGCTCGCGCGGCTCCTCCGTGGGCGGGGTTGCGGGTTCGATTCCCTGGTGTAGGCTGCCCTCCACTGAGTCTGCGCGCAGTGACGTAATGCGTCACCGGAAGGGGTGAAGATTGAGGTTCATCACCCTCCAAGGCGTGTGTGTGTGTGTGTGTGTGTGTGTGTGTGTGTGTGTGTGTGTGTGTGTGTGTGTGTGTGTGTGTGTGTGTATATTAAGTGGAGTCAGATCACTGTCTGCCTGTCATCCTGAGCTGTGTGTTGCTCCTCTAATGGACCTTCTCCAGGGCCTCTGGAGGTTTGGTGGTCAGCTTCATTAGGACCTAACCAGTCTGCAGTGGTCAGAAAACAGGTTAAGTCTTCTTCTGCAGATGTTCTTCATGGAGGCTGAGCAGAAGGTCTGTGCAGGCCTGACCACCACACCAGGGAAGAAATTCAGTCTGTCTCAGAAAACAGTTTGGGCTCGTTCTTCTTCTCCTTTTGGCCGTGCCCTTCATGGGGCCCCACAGCCAATCATCTGCCTCCATCTAACCCTCTGCATCCTCTCGTCTCACACCGACTAACTTCATGTCTTCTGTCCCTCTGTCTCCGCCTGTGGGCATGCCCTCTTCCTCCTCCTCCTGTCTTCAACCCTCAGAGGTCCACATTCCAGGGGCATCCTGAAGGTCCCCAGCCCGCCTGAGGTCCCTGTCGTCCCTTCATGGTCTGTACGGAAGTGGTAGATGAGACTGAGATGTTTGATGGGGAGCAGGTTTTGAAGGCTTCCCTCTGAAGCTCCCCAGGCTGGGACAAGCTCAAGGAGAACCCAGAGGGGCCGCGGTAGCTGTGTTTCCTCAGTCTCGGTCTAAATAGATGAAGGTCGACCTTCAAGTCCCTCCGGCGGTTATCGAAGACCAGGAATCTGTTTGTGGACCAGAGGTGCACCTACCACTTCTCCATGGGCTTCATATCGTCTCATCTCCACATGAACAGTGAAAAGAAGGAGGTTGTTCCTGCACCTTCTCCTGAGCCCTGTCCTAAATATTCACGTGTTCATCTCAGAGCCTTCTCATCCCTGGTGGCTGCTCTGAGCTGGAGATCAACATGGACTTCAGTTCACTCCCAGTCCTCCTGCTGAGGGTTCATAAAGGCCTGCCTGTGTCACGGCCTGAGGCTGATGGACTCGTGGCTCCACAGAGGCTTTGTTGGGCTCCTTCTCAGGCCAGAGTCTGTCTTCAGCCTTTTCTCCTCACAGCTGCCCAAACCGTCCTTCACGGACCTGACAGGTCCCTCAGCGGAGCCTGTCCTGTGAGGAAAGGAGGGATCTCCCTGGACCTCCTTCCCCGGACGGTGTCTTGGGACCTTGAATCGTGGTTCCTGACCAGAGAGCCGGGCTGAGGAGATGTTTCCTTTTTAGGAAGCCGTGCGCTGCAGCCTAACGAAGGCGGCTTCTTGTCAGCCTTGACGGCGAGCCAGGCCGTTGCCGTGGAAACAGGCTCCTGTAATTGAATCACGCCTTTGACGGAGGCTTGATATTAAAAAAGCTGCAGGCTCTGCTGCGGACGGACAGAAGATCTGTCTCAGAGTTTCCCAGGCCTCCAGGGATCCCGTTGACCTTTGAATCCTCAGGTCCTTGGAGGAGTGGGACCTTCACAGGAGGGGAGACTCAGGTCCTGGTCAGGAACTGAGGAAACCCTTCCAGTGGCTGTCGTCTGTTCTAGTCCGGAGCCCGAAACCACTCTGTGACACCCCCTCCCCTACCAGAGGCTGCAGACCTTCTTCTCCACAGATACGACTCCTCTGGGGGGGGGGGGGGGATTTCGTGGCAGAGAGGTCACAGTATTCTTTTACTGCTGAGGAACTCACCGGAGGACCGCTAGCTGTTCTGCTTGCGCTGTCTTACCACACAGTGATCTTCATCTTCTAAACACAAAGCGTGATCTTCTAAACTCAGGTGATGGAAGGGATCTCATCCTCCATACCTCAGAACTTGGTTTGTCCACCAGAAACTTCCTTCTAGGCTTCTTGTGTCCATGGCTGGAGGAGGACCCCGTCTCGCTGGCTCATTTCCACCAGAGTCCATGTTTGGCCTGGAGAAATGGCAGCGTCCAGGACAGAGATCCTCCAGGAGACATGGAGGTGAACAAGAAGAAACTTCGTTCGATGCCAAACATCTCACTTAGCCGACGACTAGGGCTAACGCTCGGACTGCTCCAGGGCACGCAGCTCCTGTGTGGGATCCGAGCAGTTACTGGTGGCTTCTCTTCTGAGGTTTAAAGAAGCCTCTATTGCTACTAAAAGAGTGGTGGACATCTCTGCTGCTGGTCCTCATCCACCCTGCTCCTCCTCCTACACCACCTCCTCAGAGCGAGCCACGAGAACGAGTGATGAAAAACATCAGCCTTCATCTCCTCATATCCCTGGGTCTGAGGTCTGGATCGAGCATCTAGAGTCCATGACGGCCGAGGCCGAGACCCGCCTCGAGACATACACCGACCTCGAGAACTTAATGCTCCTCTTCTTCTGGGGTGTCAACGATGGAGGCGCATCAAGCTATCCTCTCCTGCATCGTTCAGGGCCTTCAGGCTGGTCTTTTTACCGTCATGACGTCGTGGAAATGTAAATATGGCCTTCACTCCCTCGGCATGGCTTCCAGAAGCCGGGGTCTCCACGCCGTCGCTCAGCCGGGACATCACATCGGACGAACAAGCAGGCAGCCGTTTCTGAGACAACAACAGCCACGGGCCGTAAAGATCTGCTGCAGGAGGGGTCCCTGGAGAAATCAGTGGTTCAACAAGGAAAAGGGGCCCTTTCTCTGCAGGGATGATTGGAAGTGCAAGAGCAGACACTTTAGCAACATTAGCAGCTAGGAGAACATTAAGGAGAAATACCCAGACGTGAAGGTCAGCGGGAAAAGGTCCACGGTGCGAGGCGGAAGGAGAACGGTGGGCAGAAGGGCCTCCGCTTCAAATTCTGAGGGAGCAATTAGGAGAAGTGGCACCAAACAAAGGGGAAGTCACGAGGACTGGACGTAACTGGACACAGTAATCGCTCTGTTCCACTGTTCCTCACAGGAAACATCTAGCATTCTCTGTCGTCTCTGATGGTGAAGCAGCGGCTTATCGCAACATGCAGATAACCAGCTTCTGCGTCTCTTGACAAAGATCCGGCTTGGAAGTCCGCCAGCCCTAAGCTGGTCTCCTAAACCCCGAGAGAACCTGGAACTGTGGTCCTGATAAGACCATGTCAACGCTGGCCTGCTTAGGGGCCTCCAGAGGTTTGTTCCTGGAGTGACAGCCGGAGGAGAAACACTCATATTTGGGTCGGGAACATTTTAGACGTGGACATCAAGGATGCCTCTGGTCCCTGGATGGACAGGAAGCCTGGCTCCAGAGATAGAGGCTAAGCTGACGTGACATCCAGCCCTGTTTCACGCCCGATGGGCTGCGGGAGCTCCTCAGAGCTTTCCGACTGAATCTTCTGGAGGAGTTCGAGCCCGGAGCTGCCAGGCTGGCTGCTCAGCCAATCCGACCGGTCCAGGACGGACCTTCAGCCTACAGCTCACTTGCTACCTTGAGATAATTCATCTTCACCGTGGAGACTGTGCTTCTGTGGTGGGCGAGAAGGTTTTTGCTGGATGTTGAGCGTTGGGCCAGGAAGCTCTCCCCTCAGGAGCACGTGGCTGCAGCTCAAGGCGGCCCTTTGCCCCTGTTTGCTTAGACCTGCCTCCGATAACCAGCTGGCCCACTGGAGAGTGAGACAGGGGTGAGACGGGGGGGGGGGGGCTCCCACGAGTCTGATGGAAATATTTCTGTAAAAGGCCATGTGGTGGATTCCTGTGCTGTCACCGATCTCGCGCAGGTCGGAGGCCCCCGAGTATCCCGGCCTCCGATTGGCCGACACTGCCGTCCGTCAGAGGCCGGTATCTAGGGAGAGGCTGGTTGTCAGGGTCTGAAGGAGGGGCGGGCCTTCTGGCACTGCAGCCTGGCACGCTGCAGTGCCCCTCCCCCTCACGGAGGTTTCAGCCTCCCCCACAGGAAGTGACACGTTTCCAGCATTCAGAATAAAGAGAGGCGGAGCCATGCTTCGCGCAGTACTCAGCATTCCCACAGCCGGAGAGCCACCGCAAGCTTCACAAACATCTCGGGATCCTCAGGGTTCCTCTGCAGAGCGCTGGTCCGACGCGCCTCAGCGGACGACGGCCTTGTTCACATCAGCCAGCCCGGCGCCATACACAGAGGAGAGGCAAATAAATAAAGAGAACGTAGAGAACTGCCCCGGCATCCAGAGGCCCTCCTCCATCTACACATTCAGTGAGGAGACACAGGTCAAATGAAATGCCTCCACAACCAGCCTGGCATCTTCTGTCTCCGATCTACTTTTAACTACTTTAAAGGGTCCTTGAGGTGCATATAATAATAATAATAATAATAAGAAGAAGAAGAAGAAGAAGAAGAAGAAGAAGAACAATAATAATAATAATAATAATAGTAATTGTTGTTATTTAATGATTATTATTATTATTATTATTATTTTATTATGATGATTTACTACTACTACTACTACTACTACTACTACTACCAATAATAATAATAATAATAATAATAATAATATGATGATGATGATGATTATTATTATTATTATTATTATTATTATTTAATAATAATAATTTTATTATTATTATTATTATTATTTCTTGAACACAAGCAGCTTCATGTTCTCCTCGAAGTGATTCAGACCAGAGTCCACCTCCTGGGATCTGAGATACAAATGTGCTGCGTGGAGATGCTCCTCCTACCCTGGTCTCCCGGCCACGGTTCCATGAACTACGAGAGAGTTTGAACCTCCTGAACCTCCCTTTTCTTTCACCTATAGATGAGAAGGATGGAAACGGCATCAGCTCGTCACCTGGAACGCCGCCGGAGCAGACGGAGGTCAGATCCAGCGTCAGCACACACACACACATCCATGATCATCTTCTCCTGCTCGACCTCCGCTGGAGAAGTTCTTGTGGCAGCCGTCTGAAGGGCGGCAGCCTGTCTTCTGCTCTGCGTGCAGCGAGTTCAAGTTGTGTGATGTCCTCAGCTATGGCGACATTTTTCAGCTCCCCCACCCACCAACACACACACCACACACACGCACACACACACACACACACACACACACACACACACACACACACACACACACACACACCACAGAGTCACAAGACCTTTGAGTCAAAGAGCTCTTGTGGAGAAGGAGACTGGAATAAACGTCCTGCTGTCGCTGGGGATCTGCTGAGGCTTCAATCATGCCTTCATGCTTGATGGAACGTTGCCTTTGCTTGGTTCATCTCCACTGCTCTGGTGACTCAGCCATGGTTGAAGCTTCTGAGCGTTGGATGAGAACCTCTGCTCAGAAGGTAAATGGGCTGGTGTTCCAGTTCATCTCGCTCCATCTCATATCTGCTCCCTGATCAGATCGTCCACAGGAAATTGGTGTTTCCGTGGAAACGATGGGGCAGAAGGAGGAGGCTCATCATCCCCAGCGACTGCAAAGCTTCCGAAACCAAAACCCAATGTCAGGGTTTCTGGGAATGCAGACCTCAACCCCTGCCTCTTCTTCTCCTTCTCCTGCAGCCATCTTTGGTGGAGAAGCATATTGTGACAGCACAAAGTCCAGAGCTCGACTTCCCTGGTTTTGACCTCCTTGTGAAGTCCAGAGCTTCGCTCTCCTGGTTTTGTCCAATCAGCTGAATGAGTTCCTCTGTACATCATCTCGTGTTTGTCCGTGTGTTTGTTTTACGCTGCTTCTCTGCTAACCTCCTGCAGACTGAGAAGCTCCATCCCAACAAGGACACGGTCTTCTTCAAGGACGGCATGCGGAGGATCGACTTCGTCCTGTCATATGTGGACGACAAAGACGGAGAGAAGAAGCAGGTGAGGCTTGGTGTCTCTTGGAGCTCGGCCCTCTGAAGTCCACCTTCACCGATTACACAGTCGTCTGAGGAGCGGGAATTCAAGGTTCCTCAAGGGGGAAGTGAGAACCTGCTTTCCTCAGTCATCAAACCGCAGGAACCACAGTTGGACAATGTGCGTGTCTCTGTTCGATTGCGCTCTTCTCCTGACCTACTTTACTTCTTCAGCGCTTCGATGGAAGGTCCTCCATAAACATCTCGTGCTTGTGTCGTCCTCCTCTCCATCGAAACTCCTCCAGGAGGTGGAACCGGCTCGAGGTAGAAGCTGTGGGACAAAGCTGGAGGGGTGGAATAGGAACCAGAGTTGTCATCGCTCCAGAGGAACCGGTACCTCAGAGGAGATCTACCGGGTCTGGAGACAGAGGAGCAGCAGTGTCCTCTACCTCCACCTGGTGGTCACTTTGAGCAGGGACAGGGACGGCTGGAGGATATGAAACACCCTGAGTTAGTCCGGGTTAGTTTAGGTCAGGGCTGGTTAGTCAGGGTCAGGGTGGGTTAGTTTCAGTCGAACGGTTGGCCTTTGAATCCCAACTGGTCTCCTTCACATCTGGAGGAAACAAACCCATTTGTGAGCGATTTCAGGAGGTGACCTTCGAATGTTCTAGTTCCAGAGGACTCTTGTCTGCAGGTGGAGGTGCAGCTCTGATGAAGATCCGGGTGGAGGCCTTGCCTCAGAGGAGGTTCTCTAGAGAAGCGAAAGCCTCAGAGTCAGGCTCCATTCTAGACTCCGGGTCCTCCCGAGGATCAGCCAGGAGTTTTTCTGTTTTCCAAAGTAGAAACGACCAGAAGCAGAAGCTGAAGGTTCTGCATCCAATCAGAAACTGATGGAGACGTTCCTTGAAGGAAAGGTTCTCCATCCGATCAGACCTGTCCTCTCCCTCTCCCTCTCGCCCTCGCCATCTCTTCCTCTTCTCCCTTCTTACAGAACATGTTCACGTCTCATTAATGCCGCAATCTGCTTTCGGTCTATTTCCGGTGAGGAAGCTTCTCCTCACCATCTGGGTGATACCATCTAAGTTCCTTGAAGAGTTCCTCTGAGACACAGCTCAAGTTTGACAAGTCTGTGTCCTCTTCTTCTTCTCCCTCCCCTTCTTTTTGTTCTTCTTCTCCCTCTTCCTCTTGTTCCTTCCTCCTCGCCGTCTACCCGTCGAGCTCCTCCCGCCGGAGCTGCCGGTGGAGGCTGGAGGAGGAAAAGGTGCTGAGACAGGATTTGTGTGTTTGTCTTTGTGCTCAGGAGAGGAGGAGGGAGTTCGAGGCCAACCTGGAGAAGGCGGGGTTGGAGCTGGAGACTGAAGACAAATCAGTGAGAACTCAACGGCAGAGCACTCCTGCCACCTAGAGGGCAGGATGTGGAACCACACAGCGATCCTCCAAGCGATGGCACTCAGACCTTTCACGTCCACTGTCCTCACACAGTCTTCACCTCCCTCTCGCTGTTCTTCTCCGTCAACAGGAATCCAAAGACCAAAAAACGTACTTTTTGAAGATCCACGCTCCCTGGGATGTTCTGGCCACCTATGCAGATATCCTGAAGATCAAGGTTCCCTTCAAGGACAGCGACATGAACCCTGTACGGGACGACCCGCTGGAATGGCTCTCGCGTCCCGTCCGCCTGCCAGAGAAGATCATGCGCCCGCAGAAGGACTACTTCACCCACCCCTTCGACAAAACCAAGACCGACTTCTTCCTCATCAACGACAAGGAGACCTTCTTCCCGCCCTCCACCAGGAACAGAATAGTGAGTGTTCTGAAGTTCTCTCTTCTCATCGGGTCGGTCGGCCTACTGAGGAGACGCATCAGCGCCTCCATGTGTTCCCGTGTGTTCAAACGGGTGATGGCGGGACGCTCCGTGCTCCAGACTGAATGCGTCCCTCCGCTGCCTCCAGGTGTTCTACATCCTGGCTCGGTGTCCGTACTACAAAGAGGGCTACAAAGACCGAGACAAGACAGGAATCAAGAGGTTGCTGAGCAACGGGACGTACGCCGCCGCCTTCCCCCTCCACGATGTGAGTGACGTTTGGAGAGAGAGAGAGAGAGAGAGCGCGAGATGTTTCTCTTTGGTACTTATGTACAGCTCTGTGTGCCGGTTCCGACTGACGGCGAAAATCGCGGTACGTCGCGCCGTAGGAAACGGAATCATGGTCCAAGACCCCTGTGCTTTAGAACGTGAAGAACGTGAAGAACGTGGCTCTCTGGCGTTGCCCTCGTTGGTTTCGACCCTCCTGGTATTCGAGGCAAATGCACGGATTTGAATTGAGTCTGGAGTCTTTGCAGGAGGGAAGACAGCTTTGTGAAGCACTTTGAGATATTCCAACCTCCATATCAGCAGCTGACAGGCTCCGTGAACCTGTTGTACAGGTATGTTTGAGGCCGAGGAAGGACTTGTCCTTCTCCTCGCTGTGTCATCACTGGCCGTGCAGCCGAAGCGGCGAGTGTGAGAGCGAGTGTGAGAGCGAGCGCGACAACCTGTACAAGCACTGGGCCAGATTCCTCTGCTTCTACAAGGAGCAGCCTCTGAACCTCATCAGGTAGTCTGGCAGCAGCGCCTGGCTCCGCCTCTCCTCAACCGCATGATAAAATAGGGAGTGACAGTGTTCGGCTTGATGGTTAAGTCCAACTTTGCCTGCAGGAAATATTACGGAGAAAAGATCGGGATCTACTTCGCCTGGCTGGGCTTCTACACGGAGATGCTGTTCTTCGCGGCCATCATGGGCGTCCTGTGCTTTGCCTACGGAGCCCTGAGCTACGACGACAACGTATCCAGGTGGGTGAGATGGCGGGAAAACAAAGCTCCTCACAATACCCAGGTTCTGTTGGCACCTGGTCGTCAGATCTGTAGAAGCCCTAACCCACATTCATTGATCCGGCCCGTTTGTCAGTCAGAACCTTCCGAAAGGTCTGACCCTGGTCAAACATTTGAAACCCAGAGGTCCAAGATTCAAGAGACAGCAGCAGTTTACAGACTCAGTCAGACATTACTGCTCAAATGAAAGACCAAATACTGTTCGTCATTGACACCAAATACTCAGAAGGTACCCTGTCCAAGTACTTGACTGTCAGAGGGTTCTTTGTCCAGGTGTCTGATGGTACGTTTCTCGTCTTTCAGTAAGGAGATCTGTGATGCTGATGTTGGAGGCAATATCGTCATGTGTCCTCTGTGTGATAAAAAGTGCTCCTTCTGGAAGCTGAACTCCACATGTCTCTCTTCCTGGGTAGGACCTCTCACCTTTCCAGCCCATTACCTTTCATAAATGCTGATTGTCCTCCTTTAACGGGCCCGGAGTGAGACGCCCCGCTGTTGCCAATATGTCGCCATATTTCCTCCGAGTCGTTTACCACTTTGGATCTTCTCCCTTCCAGCAATCCCATCTGTTTGACAACGAGGCCACGGTGTTCTTCGCCATATTTATGGGGATTTGGGGTGAGTTTCAGTTCTGAGCCTCCCTTCCTGGACCACACACACACACACACACACACACACATATTTGCACGGTTGTTGCCTTTCACATCGAAGCATCAAGCTGCGTCCAGATCAGCGCGCCAGCGCCATCATGCTGCACCACGAGCACCGAGGGCTTGGCTAGCAGTCTGCGGGCCGGGTCAGCTGGGCGGCCTCCTGTGGGGACCTGGGAGAAGTATGCTGTGATTTCATTGGTGGCTCTCGCTCCCATGGTTGGGAAGAAATGTGATCTGAGTCTGTTTCCGGTCGGAACATTCCGCAGGTGTTGACCTCCGGACAGAGATGGAGCCACTGATGTGTCTCATTTCTCCACATCTGCAGTCACTTTGTTTCTGGAATTCTGGAAGCGGCGTCAAGCCCGGTTGGAGTACGAGTGGGACCTGGTGGACTTCGAAGAGGAGCAGCAGCAGCTTCAAATTAGACCGGAGTTTGAGATCAAATGCACCAAACGGAGACTCAATAAAATCACTCAGGTGCTCCTGAAGCTGGAGCGTGGACCATGGACCATGGTCCATGGGTCATGGTCCATGGTCCATGGTCAATGCCAAAGGGATTTACTGAGAGGGAGATTTTCTAACTACCGTAAACTTTATTGTAAATCATCCTCCAGGAAATGGAGCCGTATCTTCCCTTCCCCAGCAAGTGTGCTCGCTTCTGCCTGTCTGGAACCACCGTCATCTTCTGGGTGAGGACATGCTCAGTGTGTGTGTGTGTGTGTGTGGGGGGGGGGGGTACCTCTCCAGGGTTCCCTCATAGCTTCAGACCGTGTGCTCTCCACAGATTTCTCTGATCGTGGCCTGCATCACCGGGGTCATCGTCTACCGGCTGGCCGTCCACGCCGCCTTTGCCAGCATCATCAAAGACCCCATGAGGAACATCCAAGGGGTGGGCAGGTTCATCACGCCCCAGCTGGCCACCTCTGTCACCGCCTCCTGCATCAACTTCATCATCATCATGATTCTCAACTTCTTCTACGAGAGGGTGGCCATCTGGATCACGGACATGGGTAGAGAAGTCCAGTCGTCTGAGGAACCACAGACAGTTTGAGAATTTTAGCCTTCGTGTTCATGCTTCCAATCTCCTGATCTTCCGGCAGAAATTCCCAAGACTCACCTGGAGTACGAGAACCGGCTGACCATGAAGATGTTTCTCTTCCAGTTCGTCAACTACTACTCCTCCTGCTTCTACGTAGCCTTCTTCAAAGGGAAGTTTGTGGGTTACCCTCGTGAATATGCCTACATGTTTGGGACCGGGAGCCGACTGAGGAACGAGGAGGTGGGTCTTCCGGAAGTGCTTAGTGAACACGGGAACGAATCGCCACGGCGATACCATCTGCACCCCGGAGACCTTCTTCTCCATTCAAACCGTGTTGTCCTCCCAGTGCGACCCCGGGGGCTGCCTCATCGAGCTCACCACACAGCTGGTCATCGTCATGGCGGGAAAGCAGCTGGCGGGGAACATCCAGGAGGCCCTGCTGCCGTAAGTCCGGCCCTCAGATGGGTCGGTACCCCAAAACAAAAACCTTGGGTGAGAAGGTGGAGGGTCCGGTCCAGCTGTGGGGAAGCTCCCGGTCCATCCACCCGCTCGTCGGTGACCTGTGTGTGTGTGTGTGTGTGTGTGTGTGTATTAAAGAACGCTGACATGAAGACACGTGATGTCCACACCTTCTTCTCGTCAGGTTGATGCGTAACTGGTGGAGCAGCCGCCAGGGACGGCACCATCCTGAAACCCACTCCAGCCGCTGGGAGGAGGACCATGTCCTGCAGAACTTCAGCCAGCTGGGCCTGTTCTACGAGTACCTGGAGATGGGTCTGGTTCTGTCTTCTTTGACTCATGAAGTTCACGTAGGACGGGTGGAGACCTGTCTCAGGATTGAATGTGGTGATGTCCAATGTTCTCTGTGGATGTCTGCCTCTTCATGTCCTGCCCCTCCGTCCTTCTTCTCAGTGGTCCAGTTTGGCTTCATCACTCTCTTTGTGGCCTCTTTCCCTCTGGCTCCTCTCCTTGCTCTCTTCAACAACATCCTGGAGATCCGGGTGGATGCTTGGAAGTTCACCACCCAGTTCAGACGGCCCGTGGCGTCCAAGGCTCGAAACATCGGCGCCTGGCAGGAGATCCTAAACACGATGGCCATCTTGTCTGTGGTTACCAACGTGAGTGGGTTTGACGAACGCGTGAACTTCACTGCATTGGGACCATGTCTTCTGTGGCACAATAGCGGTGACCTCCTGCGCTCATCTGATCCAGGCGTTCATCATGGCCTTCACCTCAGACATGATTCCCCGTATGGTCTACCTGTACGCCTACAGCACGGACAACTCCATGAGGGGCTACGTCAACAACAGCCTCTCCATCTACAACATCTCGCAGATCCAGGACCGCAACATGCCTGAGGAGCGGGACATCTGGTTCAACAACTCCACCACCACCTGCAGGTACCAGAGGGACAAGCACCGACGAACGCTCGACTCGTCCGGAAACGAGACCCGGCGATGACTTTCACGGGCCAGGAAGCGATGCTGCGTGCGAACGTGTCGGAGCAGGAACCGAAATGTGGGCTTTTTCAAAACCCCTGAGAAACGCAGGAGGTCAAAGCCGAAGGGTGGAAGGAAGGAAGCCTCCCAAACATCTCCGCTGGTTTGCAGACCCACAAACAACCAGGGACCTTCTTACTGTGAGGGGGGAGTTAACCGCTGCTCCTCCTTGTCTTAGCTTCACAGCTAATGTCCAGCTAAAACATCTCTGGCCTCAGATGGGTTGTCCATCTGATCGACTGAGAATGTCCAAGAGCATCACTGCACCAGAGGTCTGTGACCAGCAGGCGGAGCTGTTTCCTCCCTCCTGCCGCCCCTTCGCCCGCTGGAAGGAGGAACATGGTTTCAGATGTCCATGTTCCATTGCTGCCAGATAGATATTCAACGTCTAGTGGACATTTGGAGAGGGGGGTTTGAATTAGATGCGGATTTAAATGATGTCCCGAATGAAAAGAGTTTCATTCCTCCAGAATCTTTGTCTGTGCGTTCCTCTCTTGACGAGAACTTCCGACTCCAAACTTGAAACTTGATTCTGACTCGGGTTCTCAGACTCCAGACTTGAAGGTTGTGACTCCAGACCTGCTGTTGCTTTCTCTGAGTCCAGCTCTGGTTCTCCTCAGGTACCGAGACTACCGCTTCCCCCCCGGCCATCAGAGGGAGTACTTGCACACCATGCAGTTCTGGCACATCCTGGCAGCCAAGATGGCCTTCATCATCATCATGGAGGTCGGAGATGCTTCTCCCCACCACGCGTTTGGAGAACATGCGGAGGAGTGTTTTTTCCCATTCCCCAGTGACCGTGTGCCCGCTGTCCTCTTGCAGCACGTGGTCTTCGTGGTCAAGTTCTTCGTGGCCTGGATGATCCCGGACATCCCGTCAGATGTGAAGGCGCGTATCAAACGGGAGCGTTTCCTGACCCAGGAGTACCTTCACAACTACGAGGTGGAGCGGCTGAAGCTCCAGCTGAGTGCCAGCTTCATCACGGAGCCTCCCTCGGAGCCGGACCTGCCGTCCGACAAGCACGAAGCTCTGTCCGAACGCTGGTCGCCGCATCAGTCGTGAAGAACGGACATCGGTGACCTTCTGTGGGACCCGCCGAGAACATCGTGCGCAAGGGCTTCTCTGATGCAAACAAACGCCGGCCTTTCCTCGGCGTGGTCTGCAGCCATGTTCTCCTATGTTAGGATCTCCGTCTTTAAAAGTCGTCGTGATATCAGCCTTTAAGTGTACGAGTCCAACGTGGCTCGGAGGATGGATGGCAAAAGGTGTGGAGCCCATCAGCCCCAATGTGCCTGCAGCTTCTCTCAGCTCCTCCTCTGTCCACATCTGCTCACCATAGAAACCTGTGTGTCCTCTAGGTCTTAATATTACATGTGTCCCCTGCATGTGATTGTTCTGAGGAGAAAGCTCCGCCAGGAGGAACGAGCTCCTCAGATCTTTGTCTGCTGTCCAGTGGAAGATGTGTTCATGGGCTTAGATGTTCTCTGATTTTATTATCTGTCATTTCACTGTTGATGGGAAGTAAAGGTACTCGGACGTTTACTCTTAAAGATGTGAAACATGAAGGACTTCACCCCCCCCGCATCTCCATGTGTTGATCTTCTTCTCGGAGGTGGACTTCATCTCCCTCAGGCAAAAACCTGCATTTAAAACAAAGTACCTCTGTGATGCTGCAGGAGTCCTGCTACTTTACTCCTTACTCCTACTGCCAACTGGGGCTCGTCTCCAGCTCCAGCTTCTCCAGCTCGATGTCACATCGTCATCGCCTGCAGGAAACACCAGAGCTTCCTGGGACACCCAGAAGACGGACGACCTGCGTCTCTGTTCCCCTCATCTCTGGGAAAGAAGAAGAAGATGCGTGATGAGCGCATGAGAGGATCTTCACCTGCAAACATGAGTCAGGACCTGAGAAGACTTCAAACCAAAGAACCGTCAGACCTCGTTGTCACTGCGGGGGGGACCTTCCAGGGGAGATGTTGCCGCGGCTCCTCCCGAAACCGAAACCTTGATTTCGTTCTTCACAACACGACTCCACACGTTCTCGACCCCTCGTCGGGTGGAGGCCTCTTCGTTTAGGGACCCGAGTCATCTGGATCTCCTCTGGACGACAAACTGGCTGTAGGTCCTTGCAGGTGTTTATCACAAACTGGGCTTTTTATCATCTGAATCACACACGGCCTTTGGAGCGCAGCTCTTCTGAGGTTCCTGGACCTCGGAGCAGGCCGAGCTCTGACCTCAGGGCGTCTCTGAATGTGAACCTTCTCTCTGCTGTCTTCTTGCACGAAACTGTCAAATATGTAGCGTGTCCTTCCTGCCAAATAAAGCCTTAACTCTGCTTCTTAAAGATTTCGCCTCCTGTCTGCTTCGGGAAGCCGACCCACAGACGTGTGTGTGATAGTGTGTGTGTGTGTGTGTGTGTGTGTGTGTGTGTTCATTTCCAAACAAACCGTGAACATGAAAACCTCGAAGTTCATCTTCCCCCCTCGCTGGAGCCTGTTTTTGATGCAGTACCGCTTCTGGCCGCCGGGTGGCGCCCGGCACCCACAGATGGGACGGCCGCGCGCCGCTCCTTCTTCCGGTTTCATCTTTAAATCTTTAAATCTCACGTCGTTCGTCTCTTTCGATGTTTCTCACGAAATGATCGATGGCATTATTAATTATTGATCCGTGATTCCCGCGGTTCTTGTGATTATTATTCATGCAATCGTGAAAAAAAAAAATGCTATTGATGTTGGACGGAATCCGGGGCCTTTGACGTCTGGATTTGACTCCTATTTAAGGACATAAACAGCAGCTCTGAGGAGGGAAAATAGAGGGCTGGGGGGGGGGGGGGGAAAAAGGGGGAGGAGCAATTATTTTTTGAGGGTTTCCCCCGGGGGGGAAGGGGCG
>CAAKHD010011921.1:0-17631 GCA_901007705.1 Fistularia tabacaria
CCATTCCCACTCCCGCCGAGTTTGAAAAAAAAAAAACATTTCTAATGGTCGGGGGGGGGGGGGGGGGGGGGGGAGCGTCTTTTTTTTAATTTTCTTTCATTTTCAAAAAGCTTATCGTTGAAAAGTTTGCGTCCGTGGCCTTCACCGCGGGAGGACGAAAAGGCGCGGCCTCGCGGACACCGACGACCCCTTCGCTCGGGTTCCGTCACCTTCCCGCGATGCATTCGAGGACATCTCATCGGCGGAGGGGAGGGGGTTCCTTTCCGTTCTATACTACTGTGGTACTTTTATTTTTTTTTTGTTTATAAAATTCACGTCGCTGGAAGTCAAGGAAGCGGTGCACTGGATGTAAAGGTCAGGGGGCGGGGGAGGCCGAGGCCCCGACCGCGACGAGCCGCTCTTCGACGTCTCAACGGTTTCCTCCACGGTTTCACCAGCAGTCCAGCAGTAGCACAGCTTCCCCTTTGCCTCTCGACGTCCGGCCCGGGAGCAGAAGAGGGACGACGTCGGCTCGCCAGCGACCGACACCTCGATTTCTTTTAGCTTTAAGAAAAATAAGATTGGCGTTCCGTGACCTATGGGGGGGGGGGTTACCTTGTAGGAACCGCGAGCTGCACATTTCAAGAGTGCCTTTTTTCAGACCGTTATTTATTGAGACGTTTTCAGGGACACACACGCACACACACACTCGAGAGGAAACAAGACGAGGGAGTGGTCGCCGTTCGTCAGCTGTGATTTAGTCTTAACCGGTGTTTCTGAACTTGTCCTGACAGTTAAAAAGTTTTATTTTCCATGTCGTCGTCTCGGACCGAGTACTTTGTGATGAAGATAGCGTGATAGTATTTATGACGGTCGGACCGGTCGTGCACATTGAGCTGTATCCTGTTGCCTTACTGCGAGAACACGCCCGGTTCCGCTCGTCCGGGTGAAACGCGTGTTCGCGTCTGAGCTTGTGAATGTTGGCTGAAGGGAGCGCGAGGAGCCCGCAGGCTGAGCACCGCCTTCATTTGCGCCGTTCATTTGGAAAAAGAAACAAAAAACAAAAAAAAAAAACCCCAACATGCAAAATCGTCACTGTGATGGAAACATAGCCATTGACAGAAATCCTCCACGACGTCATGACGAAGCTACAGCGCCAGCAGTCCTTTATTTTATTTTATTTTTTTATTTTGGAGAATTTACTGAAGACTATTCAGCACCTTAGATCCAATGTGTAGCATGCAAACTTCTAGATGAAGTACAACAAAAATTGTTGGAGGACGGGGGGGGGGATTATTTGTTACCAAGATTGTACTGTTTTAATCAAACACAAGATAGATGTGTGTAATAATAATAATAATAATAATAATGTAGGGCAATGCTGTAATATGATCTACATGTCATGACCTTATGTTGTTGTTTGTTCGCTCCCTGTGTGGAATAGTGTATTATAGACTGAAAGCAGTATTATTCTAAACATTATTTAAGCAAAAACCAGCCACGGATGGTTTCCATAAAAAGCTCTCACTTCTCACCTTGATTCTCAGAGTGTTAATAAAGCTTTTTACTTCACGGTCTGTTAAAGTGAACCGATGTGGTGAAAACGGCGAGCAGAACCGTCAGATTCACTGCACTTGACACACACTCACACACACACACACACATTGCTGCCTGTGCCATGACATCCCTGTGGAACTTGGGGACGCCGAGTGTTGTTCGGCCGAGGCTTCTGTCGTGTCTGTGCAGAAAAAAATAAATAAAAATAATACAGCCAAAAAACAAAAAAAAAAAATATAACAAAAAACTCATTAAAAAGGAAAAAGACTCGGAAACAGCGAGGGGTTATTTTTGTGTCATCTTTCAATTGTATTTGTTTGCTTTGAAAACAATTTTCTTCCGGGGGGGTAAAGAGGAGAAAAAAAACAAAACTGAAATCGTGCTTCATTTTTTTAGTCCACACGACCCATAATTGGAGTTGCTTTCTTTTCAAGGGCATCTGGAGGTCCATCACGCAGACCTTTGCTGGTCCTCTCATTTTCTTTTAATTCTTAAATTCTCGTACATCCGCGGGTGTCGTGTTATGGATCCAAGTGTGTTTATGATGATTTGCTTTTAATAAATCGCAGAGACATTACAACCAACAAGACAGCTACCAAGGAAAGGGAGGAAAAAGGTCGGAAGTACAATGGAGCATTTAAAAAGAAAAAAAAAAAAAGGCAATAAAAATAAAACTCAGCTGAAACACTGTCAGCAAATCCAGTGCAACCCAAGACGTGTTCGGCTTAAAACCAGCTGAAGAAGAAGAGGGCACATCGTAATAATGACAATTTGCATCCCCTGATCATAATTCAAATTTATCAATATACACTTTCCCTGAAACAATTACTTTTGCACAGTACCGTAGAATTGTATAGATAAATTACAAAATGGAGTATTCCCTTTCCACCAGACACGATTTACTTTGTAAAACCCCTGAATGACTGAAAGGCAGAAAGCTCTTAGGAAAATTTACATTTTTATATTGCTACATTTTTTTTTCTCAAACAAAGATTAACAAAGGGATTTTCTTTCATTTTTTTTTTTTTTTGCATATTTTTCTTCGGTTTGCCGTTTGGTGCACAACTGCATCGATAAAGTCAAATATCCTCTCCGAGGAACGACCAAACGTGGGCGCGGGGCGACGGGGTGGGAAAGGGAGGGAAAGGGGCAGCTGGAAATAGTACATAGCAAGAGTGCAGTGCAGTCGAATTGTGAACCACAAAGTGATTGGATTTATAAAATGGCAGAGAAGTAAACAACACTAACTAGTAGCAGGGGAGTCCGACCCGATGGCTCACACCGCCGGCTGTCTCAAGATTTCATCTTCAGCAATACATACGGGTTAACTCTGCGCTGTTCGCCCGACACGGCCGTCCCCTCCATCCCTCCGTCCCTCCGTCCCTCCGTCCCTCCATCCCTCCGTCCCTCCGTCCCTCCATCCCTCCGCCCCGCCGGACGCTCGGGACACCGTGCGCTTTTTTGGAGCCGTCTCGGATAAGAAACCATAGTAAAAAAGAAGACTGTGTCTCCGTGTCACGCTCGCCATCCAGGCTGCCTTCCGTTTAAAAATAGGTCAGTTTTAGGGATCGGCTCCGTCGGGGATCAACGTGAGCTCGGTGTCGGCGGTGTCTAAAAAGCTTATATAAAATCGTATACCCAAATTAGAGCTCCTGTGAGGGAAATATGGAAATGTTACAATTTTTTGTTTTTAAAAATATTTCTTTCAATCATAGTTACTCGTGAAGTTATTTCAACGTATAGCACCAGCTTGTAGATCATGCCAAGCCTTGGGTTTGGTCTTAAAAAGCGAATCTGCGCCGCACTGAAACAGTGCCGCCCAGACAGCGGTGAGACAAACTGACAAATCTTCAAAAAACTTAAAGTGCCACTCCAGTCCCACTCCAGCTTCCCAGACTTCAGCTATCTAAACCTAACCACAGTACACAGTTTCCTATCTAAGACAACTGATGGGGAGCTTCAAGCATTTCCATGAGGAAAGTGTCAATAGGTGTGTCGCCGATCAGCTTGAAGAAGAACAGGTGCTCCAAGCACTTCAAGCCAATGGATCGCAGTGCTGGCAGTCGAAGAAGGAGCTTGGCAAACCTGCGGAGGGAGGACGGGGTTGGGATCAGCGGCGAGAGGCGGGCGAAGGTCCCGAGGACGGCGGGGCACGTTTACCTTCCCTGCTGCTCCGGGTACTTTTGTTTGCAGTAGGCTTCCAATGATGCATAGACCTTTTCTCGAAGGAGCTCCACCTCACTGGTGTTGGAGAGCCCTTTAGCATCTGCAAGGAAAAAGAAGAAGGAGAAGGCGTCTCGTCTCCAGGAACGAGAGGGGGCTGCGGCTCGCATCCGCCCCGCCGGAGAACAACTCGTGTGCGTCACCTGGGTTGAAGAGGACGATGGCTCGGAGGCAGCCCAGCTCGATCTTGTCCATTTGCATATCTCTCATTTTATTGACGAGCTCGGTGAGAACCCTGCGGGACCAGGAGGACGTGGGTGGGTTTTCGTGTCGGGAGGCTCTGAGATGTGACACCGGTGAAGCGCGCGGTGGGGAAATTAAAAAAAAAAAAAAAAAACCCCGAGGGGCAAAATTACCTGTCAAATATGGCACCGACCTCGGCACTCTGCACGCTCTCCCTGAAAACACGCCACATTACGGGATGGTTACGGAGACGACGCGACACACGAGAAGTGAGGAACGCCGCCGGCTCAACAAACGCCACGGTACCTGTCGAAAATGGCTCCGACTCCTGCGCTGTGAGCGTTGTCGCGCTGCAGCTCGGAGGCCAGCAGCACGCCGTCCTTCAGAGCAATGGAGCGGTGGGAGAAGGAGGCGATGAGGAGCTCGTTCCACCCTGAGAGGGGAACAAACACCGGTCAGCAGCGTCGCCGCGGAGACGCCGGGGTTTCACACCAAGTTTGCAAACAGCAGGGTAAACACCATCGCGACCGACCAGACAACCCAGTGGAGGATCAATGGCTGTGTGGAGATTAACGTGCAGCTGGGATGGCCCAACACTGCTTATGCACGCGATAATCCACGGGGATTATCGCCGGGCTGCTTGTGAAAGCATCATTTGTGAGGTCGGAACTGGTCGGGCGCCGTTTCTATCAGCCCTGCAGACGCTCGCTCTCAGGTTAGAGTGAGGGACTCTCATCTGGGGTTCATGTCCCGTCTATCAGGACGGATGAATGCAGGAAATCCAGCGCGAGCGCGCAGAACCCGTGGGGCGTCTCGAGCAGCAAAAGACGTTTGTTGTTTCTCGTCGCGGTTCCGCTTCAGAAACACGGCAAAGCTGAGTGAGCTCATTGGAAGCAGATGCCGGCCGGACCCCGGGCACCGGCAAACGACAGCGCAGAGATAAAGTGTCTGCGCTGGAAGCTGGAGGCGCAGGCGGCGCGCTGACAGTGGAAACATCTGTCATTTTCACATCAAAGCAATGAACAGGGCCCTGAATCACGGCGCTCCCAGGTAAAACATTAGACAGGAGAATGCGGTTACAGATTTATGCGGCCGGTGGACTTTCTGCGGAGCTGAGAGGGACGTTTCACATAACTGCAGGTGTTCTCCTCCCTCCAGAGGCAAAGTTAAAAGTCTAAAGGGCTGAGTCTCAATCCGCTGAGCACATGGAGCCTCCCGAAGTCCCGCTGCTAAGCCGTGCCAAAAGCCCAAACAAGCCGGTGCTTCTCGTGGAGCTCCAGAACAAAGGAGGGAGGACGAGTGATGTTTGCAGCACTAAATATCTTTTTGTCTAAAGACATTTTCATTTTGACCTATAAATCAAACAGATTACTCCCCCCCCAGATCTCTCTCCGGCCTGCAGATGTTCATGAGCAGCAGACATCGATCAGAGCGCCGCAGATCCCGCGGTCGTCACTCCTCGCCTCCAGATCTTACCGCCGGACCGAACGTCGGGACTAGAGGAGAGCGGCGTCCCGCGGGCTCGTACCTGCACGCAGCAGGATGACCTGGTCGTCCAGGGGCAGCTCGCAGAAATGCGGGATTCTCTTGGCCCACTCCACCAAGGCAAACAGCTGCTTGTCTGCGGTCTGGCAGATGTTGGTGACCGCATCATGGGGCTGCAAAAGGTGAACACAAGGCTCCACAGTCACCCCACGGCTGAGAACGCACTGTTTACTCCACTAAAAAAAAGTCGAAACAATCGTCATTCCTGTCTTACAACTGCGGTCCCCGGAGGCGCTTACCGAGTTTCCCGCAGAGCCTCCGTCCGAGTGGAGCTCCGTCTTCTGCTCCACAGCGGTTTCCGCCTCCAAGATCTTCTCCACTGGCATCTCCTCGTTAATCCCAACGCTGAATTCCAACTCGCCCTCGCGCTCCCGGTTCCTCTGGCGCTCCTCCTGCACCGCTGCAGAACAGACACACGCATGAAATTCCCCCGATAAAAAACACAAACCTCGACAGGTCTGTGACTTGATGCAAACGGTCAGCCTTCTGGTGGTATGTGCTTTCATTAAGAGACTATTTTAAAAGTCTGTGCGCTCAGAAATGAAGGCCGCAATAAATACACATCCAAATTCTTGCCTTCACCGGATGCCAAATGGATTCCTGACTAAAAAGATGTTCCGAGTTAACTCCAACTCCTGATTCCATTCTATCGGTTTAACCGTTGCCCCGCGGATACAAATCTCAATCTTGACGTCTACGTCCGAGGGGTCAGGAGAGGCTTTGACTTCGAGGGCTGCGAGGCCTAACCATGAGCTGCTCAGCGTCCAAACTAACCAGTGCAGTAATCATTTCTTAAACCGCACAGATGAGAACACCTGTCAGAACAGTTTACTGTCTTGCAAAGAAGTTAACTATGATGAACCAACCAGCCAGGAGACTGGACATCTTCTTAAAGGACTTTAAAAAAAATCAGAATATTTTATACTTCTGTCAAAGTGACTGCCGCGTGTTTCTGACGGATGCGCGACGACATCAGCAGATGCGTTGAGGACTGAAGCGGCAAACCCGTGTTTGAAGGATTCCGGCGAATCCCTCAGGCCACGGACACGCCGCCGCACTAATCCCGTTTTTCAATTGCTTATGCAACGCCGGCTGGATTAAATGCCACGGAACCTTCAGCGCAGGCCGTTCGTTTACGTCTGCCGATTCCAATTTGCCGGGACGTGTCACGGTGACGGATGCCGGCTGAGCCCGCTTCGATTTCAATCCGCCGGTTTGAGCCCCCGGGTGCAGAAAGCAGCCCAAAGAGATGACGCCACGGCGGCGGTTCTCCAGCCGGCGGCGTGGCAAACGGGCCTCAGACACTCGCTCTCTGACCAACACAAAGCGATGCGGAAACCTCCGCTGCCTCTGAACCCGACCCCGGTGCTTTGTGGATGTAACCGACACCACGAGAGGTGAATGTGAGGCAGATGCATGAACGTACTCCGCATGTACCGCTCATCTGAAGAGAAGCTGCTCTACACTCTTTAAAAACAACCAACCAGCCACGTCACCGGTTCACTGTGAACACAAACTATCTTTATGTGAAGAATATCTCTCAAAGGAATTCTTTCATTTGTCTCTGCGGATTAGTCCCAACCTGCCCTGATGCCCCTGGAGAAACACACACACACACACACACACACACACACACACACACACACAGTAAACACAGGAGGGGGAAAGCAAGGGAAGATTATGGGAGCTACTGCGAGGGACATTGCGCTTTCATAATATCTTTTTTCAAAGGGTGAATTCTGGACGGTGGTCACAAAAATGTACCTGGCCTGCTGTCATGTGGAGGAAATCGTGCACTGGGTGAGGCCACGTTCACCCAGGCGGGATTTCTCGCACATACGGCGCACGTTCCCGTTAACAGTCGATGCACACGGAGTACAACAAGCTATGAAATCTACAGTCCGGTCAAGTATCTTCATTATTTAGATGTCATAATCATCCTACCCTCATCTTTTCCATCTTCTTTTATCCACCTTACATGTTTGACCACTATTGAAAGATGGAGAAAGGGTAGAATTGGAGAAAATGAGGGGAAGAGATGGAGAGGGGTTAGTTGAATTAACCAGCCCCAACACACCAGTCTCTACCCTTTTTTCAGATCTAATTTAGCATCCACCTGCGGCTTTGATACAAATACCGTTCTACTCTACGACACCGATCTCTGCAACCTGGCCGATGACAAAATACATTGCAAATAGCTGAAAAATGTCACAAATAACGCACACGTTTAACTGATCGGCTGCCGAAAATCAATGCGAGGAACCTGGAAGCCCAGAGGTCGTGTGCGATGGCCGGGTTTCGGGTTTTTCGGAGATAACTTTTATTGCAAAACGGCTCCCTATGGCTTCCCGAGACAAACGAGGGCGGCCGACCCTGCGGCGCCTACCTTCCCTCTTCATGCCCATGGCCAGGCACTTCTGGTAGCGGCAGTACTGGCAGCGATTGCGCTGGCGTTTGTCAACCAGGCACTCTTTGTTATCCCTGCAGGTATAGCTCAAGTCTTTGCGCACAGTCCGTTTAAAGAAACCTTTGCAGCCCTCACAGCTGTACACTCCATAGTGCTTGCCTGTGGATGGCAAAGACGACAAAGCACAGTTAGAGGCCAGTGGGGAAATGCGATCGGATGAAAAATCACGGCAAAAAGTCACGGAGCGCCGTCGTCTTAAAATGTTTGAGAAATAAGGCAAAAGGCATGCCGTCCAAACTAATTCACTTACCAGAGGAACGATCTCCGCAAATGACACACAGGCGTTTCTGAGACAACATTATTCCTGGACTGTGAGCTGGCATGGGCCTGAGGCCAAACGGAGGTTTGACGTCCTCTGAGCTGCTGATTGAATGCATCCCTGATATGGGTGCAGAGGAAATTATCTGGAAGAGAAACGCGAGCGAATATTACATTAGACACCGTGACTGAAGTAACAATTACAAAACCTCTGCAAGTTTGCCTCGTCCCATCATTCAGGTATGGCAATAATAAAGGCTGGAATTGTGAGCGGTGTGCATGCAAATGCCTTTGGCAAATTGTGCAAGTCAAGTCTAAAACCCGTATACAGCTCAGCACAAATCAGAACGAGACGAAAAGCGGTCTTCTCTCTCTTGTGGCCTCGGCACACACAGCACAACGAGGCCTTTGCAGTTGCTACGAATGCCTGTGGATCATTTTTATTTGCACGTGCCTTCAAGTATTTGTCACGACTACACTTTTTACACCGCAGTAATATGGCTGTTGTGGACACCCCTGTTCACAAAGAGGCGAAGAGTGGAAAAAGGCCCTTGCTGGGCCACCGGTGCCACGACAGTCTCTCATTGGTGCTTTAACGGCGGGTGCGTAGAGTCGGTCCCACATCTCCAATCAGCCAAAAGAGATTTCAAATTTTAATAATTGCATTACCTGATCTGGTTCAGGCAGAGAAACTTTATGGCAGTCTGTGCAGTGACAATGTATGCAATGTAACTCCAGTTTCCCCTGACCCACGGTACTGCACATCCAGCTATGCTGATCAGCTTACCAGGCTTTATTTCACGGCCTCACACTGTTCGAACGCAGAGAGACTCGTCCCATGATTGAAAAACGTGTCACTCGTGCTAATGAATTCTACCCCCGCTGCCCCGCAGCTCTCTTTTCTACCCCCTCCACCTCCACCTCAGAGTACAGATGCGGAGAGAGCCTCTGACATTCAAAACACAGTACGGCAAAGCACTGATTACCGGACTGTTGCTGATGGGTCCAAATCCCACAGGAGAGAGCACCGGGGAGTTGATGACGGAGAACGGAGATCCGAGGATGTTGGTGGGGCTGTTGGAGGCTGAGCTGTTGGGCTGCTGTGAGGACATGGCTAGTAAACTACCCAATAGAGAGGATGGTGTCCCGCCTGAAGGATAGCAATCTGAGGGTGATACAATGTGATATTAATAGCACAATGTTTCCGGGCAAACCGAACTATGAACACAGTTCTTGCTAATTTAGCACGGACATGTTTTGTTTGTTGTTGTTGTTGTTGTTTCTAACCTCAGGCAATTTACAAGTGATAACGCTTTAAAAAAAAAATAATAAAAACGTTAACGAGCCAGCATTGGCAGCAAAGTAGACTGGGAGGGGTTGTGGACATTGTTTTTAACCGTGTGCAAGAAGTCAAAAGTAAAGATCGGCTATGCCCATCTTGCATTCTATCCAAAATTAAATGTCTGATATTTATAGGACATGCGAGTATCCGAGCCGAGTGTAATTTGAGGACCGAAACATTGTGAGCCTGGGCGGCTGGTTAACTGAATCACACCTCAAACGTAACGGAAAAATAAACTAGCGGCGCATTAACTCAAAATTGACGCAACAACTGAGTCGGCATAAAAACAGTTGTTTAACATTAGTGGGCAAATGTTAGCTGGCGATGCGATACGTTACCATCACATTACACGTTTGCTTGGTAAATTTTGCGGACGTTACGCAGTAACGAGAGCGTTATTAGGATGACATTTATTATGAGTCGCGGGCTAAAGATAACGGATAACTAGTTGGTGCACATCGGTTGTTCAATATTTTTAGAAGGATTCGTTGCTAACCATATCAAATGTAACGGCGTTTTTCTAGCAGTTATCTCGTTAACGTTAGCTGCACATCCAACCCTCAGCCAGGCTAGCAAAGTTAGCCAAACAGCTACTAGCTATCATTAGCTCGGGCACCGAAAAAAAAATGTCTAACAAAAACATTCTAGTCGTTTCTTATCCGGCCTGATTACTGATAGCGAATACATCCAAATGTTTAAACAGCCATCGAGCAACTGGACAACATTTATCCGCGAATGTAGCGCGGTGTTATCTACATAGCGAAGATTAGCTCCGATAACGGCTAACCAAGCTAGCGCTGCGAGCATTAGCTTAACGCAAATTCCACGTTGATAACATTAGCCGCCGCGAAGCGAGATGATAGCAAAATACTCAAAGGGTCGTTTGAAGGTTGCGTCGACTCACCAGACACACCTTAGACGCATTGTTGAAAAACCTACGTCGCGCTGATTGAAGCTCTCACACCGGGGCCGGACGAGAGGCGGACATTCAAGCCCAGTTTACCTCAACTTGACGCTGTTGTTGTTTACAGGCCATGGTGGCTCGGAGCCCACATCCCCTGAGCCAAAATGTCTCATGGGACCACCCTCACCAGCGCTGTCACATGACACCCCGCCGCGCCGTGTCATTCTGCATCACGCATGAAAACACGGCGATTATTTTATCTTATTTTTTTTACTTTATTTTATTTTTTGCAAGGAATTATGAACACCTTGTTGGGGAAAACTCGAACAGACATGCTCGGGAGGAAGAAAAAAAATAGGAACAGCGTTGTCTTTAAGGGGGAGGTGGTGGCTGAATACTTTCCGAATTGTAATTTTCGTGTGGAATTGCAGATATTGCATTAAATAAACAGTTTTAAATGTCATAAATTTAACTCGTTCTTTCAGAAATATCAGCCCCCTAGTCAATGTTGCAAAAAATGCATTATTTACAAACGTTTTCTCTGTCAAAGTTTCAAATTAAATCGTCCCACAAAGGGGAAATGTCACTTCACACGGCAGGAAGTGGAAAATGCAGTAGCGGAAGTTAAGTTTAAAAAAGAAAACATAAAAAAACACATCACCAAAAAATCGGCTACGAATGTGTTTTGATTCTGCAACATGCATGAAAGCAATACTGTTAGTTTAATTTGATATTATTTCTTAATTTTCTTCTGCAAGGAGTTATAAACACTTTGTGGAAAACTCGATCAGCAACACTCGGAAAGAAAGAAAAAAAGCATTTTAAAGTAGTTTTAAAAGTCACAAATTTTACTCGTTCTTTCAGAAATATCAGCCTCCTCGTCAATGTTGCAGAAAACGCATTATTTATAAATGTTTTCTCTTTCAAAGTCTCAAATTGAATCGTCCCATAATGGGGAAATGTCACTTCACACAGCAGGAAGTGGAAAGTGCAGTAACGGAAGTTAAGTAATAAATAGAAGTTATTGTAATATAAAAAATATAAAAAATACATGACTAAACATATCAATTTCATATATATATATATAATTTTTTTTTTAATTTAATTTTTTTTTTGTAAATTTTTTTTTTTTTGCAAGGAGTAATGAACACTTTTTGGGAAACTAACAGACACACTCGGTAAGAAAAACAAAGAGGAAAAAAAGGTACACTTTTGTCTTTAAGGGGGAGGTGGTTGGAGAAGGAGCTGCACCACAATACTTACCGGATTGTAATTTCGTGTGGAATTGCAGACATAGAATTTAAAAGCAGTTTTAAATGTCACACATTTTACTCGTTCTTTCAGAAATATCAGCCTCCTAGTCAATGTTGCATCGCAAAAAAATGTATTTCTTTATAAAAACGTTTTCTCTTTCAAGTTTAAAATAGAATAGAATAGAATGGGGCCTTAAATCGTCCCACAATGGGGAAATGTCACTTCACACGGCAGGAAGTGGAAAGTGCAGTAGCGGGAGTTCCGTAATAAATAGAAGCTATTGAAAGATAAAAAAAACATGAATAAACACATCACCTGAAATTGGTTGTGAAAGCAAAAATAATATTTAAAATAGGTGTCACAGATTTTATTTTCCTTCAGTTAAATCTACGACAACTGTGTGACTTCCTCATCATCGGGAATAGAGCAGTTATACCCGGTTTCACACAGTCACTGTATAAAATTTGACCTTTTCATTGAAATCCCTCTTCCGATAGGTTTGAACATATTGTAAACACTTAAATATGATTAGAAAAGGATAATGTGCTGATCACCGGTCACATTATTCTTGTTACTGGATAACATTTCTTTATGAATATTAAAGCTCTGACTGAATACTTTCAGCTATTAGCAGGTAACTGCAGGCACGACTGGTATTAGTCGTTACAGATTACCTGTGCATTTCTCTGCACCACCTTTTACATTTGTTCTGATTTCACTTTTTTTTAATTTTTAATTGTTTTCCATTGTCTTATGTAATGACTGTTCCATGTTATCTGCTAGGCACCAATAAACCTCGGCAAATTCCTTGTATTTGAAAAATACGATGAAGAATTTCTGATTTCCGATGTCCCTCCCAACCCTCGCACCCCTTCTGTTTCCATCACACTCTTACTTTCTCACATCTCTCCGTCCTCCTCTGTCTCCCACTGGTCGAGGCAGACGGCCGCCCACACTGAGCTGGTATTCCGTTACGTATTCTTATCCTCGTTGCTGTCATTCTGTTGTCCACTTTTATCCTTGTTGTTGTCACTCTGTCACTTAATTTTTTTATCCTGTTGTTGTCATTACATCCTCATCCTGTTTATTTATTTTATTTTATTTGATTCTATTTTATATTTCTCTCATTATTTGTCTATATTTTGTCCTTGTTGTTGTCGTCACTCTGTTATCCTTGCTGTTGTCTTCGTCTTCATCCTTTTAATTATCTGTGTTATTTATATTTATATCCATATTTATTGATATTGTCATTGTTGTGCTGCTGTGACAATCGAATATCCCCTATGGGGATCAATATGGTACGATTTTATCGAATCGAATCGAATCTCTCCGAGGTTTCTGCTCGCTGTGGTTTGTGTAAAAGGCAGTGTTTGCTCGCCGCTGAATGTTGGGTTTCTGTGGATGTTCTTGAAGAGTGGCGGTCCAGACCTGCTCCAGACCTGCTCCACATGGAACGCATCATCAGACAACAGTGTTGTGATTTGCTGCTGCTTCTTGTCGCGCCCGTGACACCGAGGCACGCGAGCTTTCCAAATGTCGTTCACGTGCGATACGATGACGGACGAGGCGGGAGTCAAACCTGGGTCGGTCTCGGGCGGCGCCCCTTCCTGGAGAGATAGCATCTGTGCCGGCTAACATTATAACAGTGTTGTGATTTGCTGCTATAAAAATTAAATCTGATTCGACTTGACTTTCATGCCTTTATGTCATGAAAATAAAATGTTGACCTGAGTCCTGGAGTGAGCAAAGCACACCTGAGCTGTTGTTTTTAAAAAACACCTGGATTTTGTTTTCTCTTTCTTTGAGGTTTTTGCACCACATGCAAATCTTCCGTCTGGAACGGACGTGTCGAGGACAAACTCTTAAGAGTTTGTCGCTCACGTTTATGTGTGTAACCGCAGACGTCCTCGTCGTCACTCCCTCCCAAACACCAGCGGCACGCACCGCAAAACAGATGAAGAGAGAACTGGAAAAACTGCTCTGACCGCAGTCGCTTTCTAAGAGGTGTTTCTCAACGAGTCCAGTAGCAATCTTGCTCCTCTGCGGCTGGCGCCTCTCCCGCAGTCGTCTCCGCTCGGCGCAGGAACATCGAATTATATCTATCCCGTATTATTTTCACGCGTCGTCGCCCGAAACGAGCTTGATCATGGGGAAAGGGACGCAAAGAGCAGATGTGCTGTTCATCACAGGTGGGTGCCTCGTACGCGCTCTTGTGCGTTGCCGTTTTCCTGAGATTGCATTCGTAAATGCACTTTTGACGTGCCAACCATTTTCGTAGAAGAGTTTTTTCGCAGGTGTTACTGTGACCTCAAACCCTGCGTGTTGTTTCACAGGACTGCTCCCCTTCATCCTGGGATCCTCAGACTTTCACCATATCGATCTTTTTAAAAGTTACCAGGATGCAAAGAGCTACTGCAGAGACGTGTACACGGATTTAGCTACAATTCACAACTCGTCTGAAATGAAGGGTTTGGTGGATTCGGTGGCGAGCGGCCGGCGCAGAGCCTGGATCGGGCTGGAGTTGGGGGACGAGTGGCGCTGGCACTGGGCTCTGCCTGATCGCGAGGTGGATTTCTCCAACTGGAGGGCGGGAGAACCGGCGGCACCCGAGCAGGATGCTTGTGCGGCGATGGATTCCGACGGCGTGTGGTTCGTGAGTGAGTGCGGCGCCAAGCGGAGCTTTGTTTGTCACGGTGAGTAAAACCCGATTGTCGCGGGCGGTCAATCCTCGCACGACGACTCATATTATTGTGGATCGACGGGACTCGCAGGCAGCGGCGATTCCGGCGGACCCATTTTTGTCGCAGCGAGCAAATCCTGGAGGGATGCTCAAAATCACTGCCGGGAAGAGTCGCTGGAGCTGGTCGGCATAAACTCGGCGGAAGAAAACGAGGACGTGCACGAGGTGTCCGGCAGCAGACCGGTGTGGATCGGGCTGTTCCGCGATCGCTGGCGGTGGTCCGACGGGGACGGCTCCTCTTTCCGCTACTGGAGGCCGAACCGGCCAAACAACGAGAACCAGGCGTGTGCGGTCAGCGTGTTGGGAAACAACGGGATGTGGAACAACCTAAAATGCGGCGCAAAGTTCACGTTCATCTGTCACGGGCGTAAGTCTCGCACGTTGTTCTCAATCGTGTTTTTGTTTTCTGATGGACCTTTTTGAACGCCGACACCCCTTATTTTGTTTGTTTGTTTTTTTACAGAAAAGAAACCAAGTCCGACAGCGAACGCCACGACGGCAGATCAAGTCCGGACAGATCAGACGACTCTTCCTGTCACTTGGTCCACGCTCGGGTCGCTCACGGGTGGTTTCACCGCCGGGAGAGTAACGGCGAACACGGCGAACCTTCTATCATATCCGACCTCCACCGAGCTTCGCCGCGCCAGCGAGGCGACGCCCCTCCCGCCCAGCGCCGCTCCAGCCGGCACAGATGCTATCTCTCCAGGAAGGGGCGCCGCCCGATCCTCGGCGCCGCCCGAGACCGACCCAGGTTTGACTCCCGCCTCGACCGTCATCGTATCGTACGTGAACGGCATTTGGAAAGCTCGCGTGCCTCGGTGTCACGGGCGCGACAAGAAGCAGCAGTCAACGCGTTGAGGTCCAGGCGGAAGGGTTAAACCGGAGTGCGTCGCCGTTCGCAGGATCCCCGGCCGGGAAAAGACTTATTTCACACTCAGGCCGTCAAATTCTATCTATGTGTGTTTCTGATCCCACATAAAGACAGAGAGTCTTTTGTGCTTCAACGCCTTTTCCTGCCCTGCGTTCAAACACACAAGATCCGACTTGAAGTCAGAGGTGCCCGCGGACAGGTGATGTTACGCAACGCCAGCGTGGATCATCCGAGGCTGAGGATGGGGATCTTTTTTGGAAACGCCGTCACCCCGGTACTGTTTGGAGGCAAGGCGCTGACCTGCAGGTCCTCCTGGTAGAATTCCGCCGGCATCTCGCTGTGGCACCGGTTTTTAATCATGATTCCATTCTCAGTCTTTGAGCTGCGAAACACGATTGCTCAACACGGCTCGCAGTTCATGCTGACAAGGCAGAGCTGAATTGTGGCTAAAATGACGAGCTGCTTCTACTCAGAACAGTCATCAAGCGCGTTTTTTGGTCGGCGTCGTGATGTCGAAATCAAAAATCAAATCAATCACCGCGATGCCTCGACAAATCCGGCTTCCTCTTTGTCCCGTCGTTGTGAAATAGCATTTAAGCGCGGGTGTTGAACGCCGCCCTCTGTCGCTCTCCTGCAGGAAAGCTGATTTTAATCCAGGAAAACGTGACGTGGCTGGAGGCTCTGGGATACTGCAGGGAGCGCCACAGCGACCTCGTCCACATTCCCAACAAAGACCTTCAAGAAAAAGTGGCGGCAGCGGCGAGGAACGCCACCTCCTCCCACGTCTGGCTGGGGTTACGCTACGCTTGCCGCTTCGATTTTTGGTCCTGGACCGATTCAGCCGCTGGCTGTTACCAAAACTGGGCTCCGGGACAGGGCCCGGGGCGGGAATACGTCTGCGGGGTCACCGGCGCCATGGAGGCCACCGGGAGGCAGCAGTGGGTCGGCCTGGCCGAGACGGAGAGGCTGAACTTCATCTGCCGCTCTTGCGCTGGCTAATATGAGAGCCACGAGATGACGAGGACGTCGGCGGTTCCCGCCTTCTGTGTGAAAAATGACTTGTATGTGCTGGTTTTACCGGCTGCACTGTTTAGAATCGCGCCGGCGCGGAAATCCGTCCGACACCGGAGCCGCCGCCGGTCGGGGCTCAATGCCTGGACGCGTGTGTGGGGAGATCTGGCGGTTATTGTCGTCCCCTCCAACGGCTTCACACTTTTCCCATTGTTGAAATACAGCTGCCGTCTCTTTTGTGGAGTCTGAATTTCATTAAACGTGACGCCCCGATGCGGCGTGTAGGCGAGCACATTCACAGTCACGGGCAGCAAGAGTGATGTGAGAACATTCATCTGCCGCTTTCACTCCGGGGTTAATATTTGCATGTTGACCCCCCGGGTCGGGCCCCCTTTTTTTTTTCCCAGACCACCAGCGTATGGCCCCGATGCAGACGGCCCGCTGCCCCCATTGACCTGACCTTCACTGGCCGCCTCGCCGAGGACACCTTCCTGTCTGCACCCTTGAGGGACGGGGAAAGCCCCTAACCACGGGAACACTCGTAAAACAGTTGAACAAAAAAAAAAAACAATGTCAACCGCTTTGTGGAAGTCCATCACGAAATCCTGGATTCTAGAAATGTGCGAATGGCCGTGCGGAGAGCCGTCCGTCACATCCGTCCAGAAAACCTTGCCGCCCGTACCTTTCCCCCATCCTCCCCTCCGGGTTTTCCCCCTGCGGACAGCTCATTCTCATCCACGGCATCCTGAACCGGGAGCTGAAGAAGTGTAATTATGGAGTTGCGCATGGAGCCACAGCAGCGCTGTGTTTGCACGGGGTAAATAAATGAGTCGCTGTGAGGACTGAACGCCGACGCCCACTCCCTTGTAATCCTGCGCCGCATCTCCGTAACCGCTTTTGCATCTGCAATGAGGGCCCTTGTCACTTGTCAATTTCCACGGCCCATTACCCGCGAGTGTGTCCGAGCTCGCTGGCTCTCCTCAATGGCCATTGGTCAGCGAGCCTCCCATCGGTTCAATGTTAACGTCCCATCGGATCCGGCCTCCCCCCCCCCGCCACCCTTTCTCACCCTCATCTCCTCTTGTGTGCCGTCCAGCTGTCTCTGACCTCTGACCGCCTCACCCTCACTCCTGACCCCCGGGCACATTCCCACGCCACACCCTTTTGTGTACACCTCTCCATGGTTACCCGCCGGTCACTCCCTCCGCATCTTTGGAGATTACGGCCGTGCACATGATTCACCATCAATTGGAATTGCTGTAATGCGGCCTAATTTGGCCTGATCCAAACTGGAGTG
>CAAKHD010011921.1:17651-32870 GCA_901007705.1 Fistularia tabacaria
TTTGTGGCCCGCCCCGCTCCCCCCCCCCTCGCCCCCCCTCCCCCCCCCCCCTGCCCCCCGGCCCATCCCCACGCCACACCCTTTTGTGTACACCTCTCCATGGTTACCCGCCGGTCACTCCCTCCGCATCTTTGGAGATTACGGCCGTGCACATGATTCACCATCAATTGGAATTGCTGTAATGCGGCCTAATTTGGCCTAATCCAAACTGGAGTGCAGGCCGGGAGCAGAGCGAGATGCGTCCGCTCGCTCAAGGAGGGTGAGCTGGTCTCTGGAAACAGCTGCTGCAAATATATATGTGTTTAGATGGGATGAAAAATTAGATGTACTTCAATGATCCCATGGTTGGGAAATTGTTTTTGGCGGCAGCAGCAGCAAGACATGCAAGGACGAGACAGAGACAAGCTAAAAATAAATGTCGAAAAACAATTAAATTAAATGAACTCTGAAGTGTAAAAGTGTAAAGTGTCATCTGAAAGAAAAAACAATGAAGGAATAAATAAAGAGCAAAGCGGCAACTGGATTTTTGTTTTTTTTTTCGCAGTAACTGAAAACAGTGAGTTATTGTATTAGTGCCCATTTATGTCGCCTTCTTAAAATAATTCTTTTCAGAAATCGCAAAAAAATGAGCTATATGTTGCATAAGGAGTTGATTTAGGAAAGAAAAAAAAATTAAATGACTTGGACAATTATCTTAAGAAGGTGATGATATATAACATGTTTTTTTGTGTGTTTGTTTTTCAAATAATACAGTATTTATTACGATTGCTTGTATTCTGCAGTGTCTGCTGTTATTTCCTGGTAATAAATTGTATTTTTGGCCAATGATATATACTTGTGTGCATTCACATGCAGAGCTTTTACCAGTGGATAGTACGCGGCGGGGGTTTATTGCGGTGGACGACGGTGGACAACGTGCTTGTCAGACACCAGCGAACCGTGCAGAAGACACTCGTCGTTGCAACAAACCGGGATTTCTAATGTCTGTTAAAAGCCCAAATAGTTCAAATCTCATCTTTGAATGATATTCCTTCACCTGTCATGCGCAGTCCCGCCGTCCCCTGTCCTCTTTGCCGCCCCTCCGCCGGTCCCTCCCTTCTCGTCCCCTCTGTCACTTTCACAGTTAATTGTAGAAAGGGGGATTTTCTCCATTGAGGCCAGGTCTCTTAGGTAACCCCGCTCCTGCATGAAATGAGATGGATAGAGGGGAAGGGACGGAGAGGGGGGACGCCGGCAGACAAACTGGACGGGCGGCGGTTGAGGACGGACGCAGACTTCAGCGCCGGACTTTGCCGGGATTTTTGCTCCAAGTGAGGACGACTTGAACAAATATGATGCGGGTGTTTGCTCTGGAGCTGCGGCCGAGCTGCACCTCCCAGATCGTAAGTGTTACGATTATTCAGCTTTTTTATTTACTTTTGAGAAGAAGTTGCAAGTTAGAACAAGTTGTGCTATTAGCTTAAACTCAAGTAGATAAAGAAGACAATTCAGAGCAACAGCCCAGCTTTAATAATCTAGGAATCCTTGCTTTCTTAAAAAGTCATTTTTGGGGGCTAAATTATCGCTTTGCTCGACAAATCCTTTTTTTGTGTGTTTTCTGAACTTAAAAAGTCATTTTTGGACTTTTATTTTGGCTAAATTACCGTTTTTCTCGACAAATCCTTTTTTTGTGTGTTTTCTGAACTTAAAAAGTCATTTTTGGACTTTTATTTTGGCTAAATTACCGTTTTTCTCGACAAATCCTTTTTTTGTGTGTTTTCTGAACGACTAAGTCCTGTGCGTGACAGCTTTTCTGTTTTTTTAAGATGTTGTTTTTCTTCACCTTGCAATCTTCTCGTCTTCTCGAGCAGATTTTTGATTATTTAAAGGCCAAGATTTTTGTATTTTCCGGTCCCCGCCGGTCCGACAGGGAGTCTGGTGTTGATTGTCCAAACGCAATTCTTGTGGTATTTCTCCAGAACCAGGAGTTGTGGATGGACATCATGCCCCCGGGTCTCGCTCGCTTCTCTTCACGCTTGTATTTATGTTTTCTTTTTTATCTGTGAGAGCACAGAAAACACCTCCAGAACGAAGGCCAATTCTACCTCCTGAGAGGAGGCAACTTTTAAAAAGAGAAATTCGGGCTGCAAGAGGACATCTCGGCTTTGAAAGGCGCTCCTATACGTCGAACGTGCCGAGGCTTTTCAGGCCGCAGGCGGACAATTTCTTTCTTTTTAGGCAAATCCTGTGTATGCGTGACGCCCGTTACTCACACTTGAATCGCTTTCCTGAATCATCCGCTGGAGGTGCAAAGCATCCAAAGAGAAACCCCGTAAATCACAGCTGCCCTCAAAAAGCCTGGAACAGCGATGGGCAATTAATCGAATATAGTTTTTGCGACTCAGTAAAGACATGCGTTTGCATGCGGAGGAGCTGCACAGGGCGGCGCCCTTTCCTACAGAAGTATCATTTCTCACCCTTTTTGCGGCGTGTCGGTGTGCGCTCACTTTCCAGTTTCACCGCCGAATATTCTTCAGCCTGGAAGAGTTTGAGATCTTTCCTGGAAAAGCAATTCAAAGGCTTTCGAAGATCATCCTTTACCATTCGCAGGGGCTTCTCGGGGCTCCTCGGGGCTCCTCCGGGGCTCCTCCGGGGCTCCTCGGGGCTCCTCGGGGCTCCTCGGGGTTCCTCGGGGTTCCTCGGGCTCCTCGGGGCTTCTCGGGGCTCCTCCGGGGCTCCTCGGGGCTCCTCCGGGGCTCCTCGGGGGCTCCTCGGGGCTCCTCCGGGGTTCCTCGGGCTCCTCGGGGTTCCTCGGGCTCCTCGGGGGCTTCTCGGGGCTCCTCCGGGGCTCCTCGGGGCTCCTCGGGGCTCCTCGGGGCTCCTCCGGGGCTCCCGCCAGCGGCGACAGGCCCGTTTACGGCTGGAAATTGAGGCGAGATTTAAGAGAACGTCGGGATTCCGGCGTCGGCTCTCACACATTCGGGTGCTTTAACGGTCTCCCAGAGAACTGCGAGTGGAGATTTACGGATCTATGAAAGGCACCTTCGGTGTAAAGTCACAAAACGTCATTCTTGTTGAGAGCTACGGATTCATTGGTTGAACTCCACTGTCTCTATTTGTTTGCACAATTAAAAACGTTTTCAGACGCTGATGGTCTTTGTAGCATGTTTTTCTGTGTCTTTCGCTCTTATTGTTGGATTTCACCGGATTCATTGAAAGCATCCCAATAAATTAACCAAACTCGGGTCTCGTGTTCTTAACTCAGAAGATCGTTTTCTCCCTTTGAGTTGTTAAAACGTACTAAAGGTGCTGGGAAATTATAAATGAAATAACTATAAGCACATGAGTAGTTTATTACAGAGGCATTCATTGGTTTTAAAATGCTTTTTTTTAATTTGCAGTCCTTTGGAGAAACGCTTCAGCCGGTACTGATTTATAGCTACATATGGAAAGGTCTGAAACCCAGCTTGTCTCGGCCTTTGGCTTCACCAACCCCAGAGAAACTCTTCGAATTGAACATGAATCATCCCAGAGCTTGTTTGTTGAATCGTCCGCTGGATTTCAGCCCCCCAGAACCCAAGGGCCGGGACTCAAACGGCCTCCGGGCATCGCAGTGATCTTCTTAAAGTCATTGACCTGTAACACTTACCAGAAGGAGAAACCCATCCATCAGGTGTTCATCTCCCTGCTCACATGAGAAGGTCCTCACTGTGGAGCTCCACAGAAAATGATGTTATTTCTTAACCACTCATTGTATCCTTGCATATCACGCAACCATTCTCTCCGGCGCTGACCCTGCTCTCAGGGCCGTGGCGTCGGGGGCGGAGCCTATCCCTGCTGCGATTGGCCGAGGGGCGGAGTTCGGACGCACGACCATTCTTTTTCCTTCACACCACATTTGGACAAACCACAATTCACTCTGGAGGTCAGACGTCTGGACAATGCAGGGTCTCCGCTGAACCTCCTGAGTGTTGGGACTGTGGGAGGAACCAGGAGAACCCTGAGGAACCCCACGGGGAGAACATGGAGACTCCACACAGTGAAGCTCTAAACACGGCGAGCCAGCCCCGGCCCTCCTTCTCTTTCTTTCAATCACTGATGGCTTCAGCCGAGTTCCCGTCAAATTCAATGTAGAATCTCTGAAGAAAAAGAAAATCTGACGCCACAAGTTTCAGGGTTTTTCTTGAGAGTCGCAGTTTGAAGTAAATCTTGATCAGACGTCGGCAAAGGAGAGACCAAAACCGACAATGGCCGTGGCAGAAAACGACCAAGAAACAAACAAAGAGCGACGTCTTTGTTCGATAAAAGCGGTCGGTCATCTTGTTGCGATACTCGCTGATTTAATCCTCACACTTCCCGTGGTCATACGTTTGATCGGTCCATTCTCCACCACCCTGACAAAACACAGCATTTTGAAATGTGCACCGAAGGTGGGTAAGTAAACAACCGAATGATAAGACCCGCCGGCGCACACACACACACACACACACACACACACACACACACACACACACACACATTGATTATTTTAAAGTTTCAAAGTAAATATGAGATATATAAGAGAGGACAGAATTCATGGGACCGCGAGAGGCCTTGCGAAACTCGGGAAATCATGTGCGTTTCTTTTATTTTTAGGGGGGAACAAGATGTTGCGAATTTTAAAAATAAATCATTTTAGCACAAGCCCCGAAATGGACTTCTCAGAAACCACATGATTTGGGGGAAATCTGACCGTCCAAGTGACCAATGAGAGACCGGCGTGCTGCGAAATGGAAACTTACGCTTTCTGCTTCCCGCTTGCGCCGCCGCCCCGTCCACGTCTCGATCATCCAGATATCACCGAAATACTAAATAAACTGTGCTGTCACATTCAAGGACTTTGGATTGAATCTGTTTGAATAATAAACTTCGGTCTCTGTCGCAGCGACAGGCAGGTTTGCACATCTGGACTCTGAGGTTCAGTCTGGCGTGCGTGAGGAGGAACTCTCCGCGTTTATTGCACCACCAACCGCTCCAGGAACGCTGTTTTCAACGGCTGCACAGGTCTGCAGAAGAAAAAAAAAAAAAAAAAAAGCAAAATAGGGAGGGAATTTAGAGGTCGAGGATTGAGAAATCGAGGGCTGGACGACTCACAAAACCTTCTGCGGAGCTGCTGTCCGAGCAGACGGGGCGGAAGAGGCTGCGCCATGAAGTGGCACATCCTCCTGACGATGCTCCTGACGGTGGGCTTGGAAGCCACGAAGGAGCACAGGTAGGAGGCGTGCGCGTCCGTGGGGCAACTCAGATGTCGAGTACGGCTTTCCGATGCTTTCCGTAGCGTCTCTGCACGTGTGGATGCGCTCACCGCTAACATCTGATGTCCTTGCTCAGGTTCTTCATCACGGCTCCATCCGTGTTCCACTTCGGTGTTAAAGAGAGGGTTTTGGTTCAGATGGAAAACTGCGAGCCTGATTATACCGTCAGCGTCTATTTGGAACACGAGACCAGCGGTTCGAGGGCGTCCGAGGAGCAAACAGCTCAGTGCATCGAGGGGGTGTTCCAAACAGTGGAGCTCCAGGTGTGTAGAACACCGTGGTTTCCACATGAGACCGGGCGTCCCTCAACTCCACCTTCTCTCCGCCCTGTAGGTGGACGAGAGAAAACTGTCCTTACTGCCCGAGGCCAAACGCGTGAGTTACCTCCTTTTGGTGGCGCAGAAAGCCGGCACCACGAACAGGATGAGCACCAGGGTCTTCTTATCCAAACACAGAGGCCACATCTTCATCCAGACCAACCAGCCCCTCTACAACCCAACGCAGACAGGTGACGACGAAGAAAGCCCTGGACAGAGTTCACACCGACAACCTTTTAAGCCGCTTCATGTCTTGCCAATCTCCTTCCAGTGAAGTACAGGATATTCACCTTGGACCGAGGATACCGGCCCTGCGCAGACATAGTCCACATCGTCGTGCAGGTACGTAGACCGATGCCATCAAGCGGAACGGCGGAAGTTAAAAATGTGAATAACATTGGAGGCTTGCCGCCGACGTCCTCTGGCCGTAGAACGCCGCTGGGAGCAAAATCCTGAAGGAGCTGAAAACTTCCAGAGACGGGATCATCCATGGCCATTTCCTGATCCCGGATGTCTCCAAGTACGTAACACAAGACCTGCAGTAGTTTCTGAGTCATATTTCAGCAAAGACACTGAATGCAACTTCCGCCTTTCGCTTGCAAAGAGTGGGAATGTGGAAGATCATCGCACACTACGACGGCGACCAAAGAAGCCAAGCAACCAGGGAGTTTAAAGTCGAAAAGTTTGGTGAGATACTGGTCCAACCGTCTGTTTGTTTTATGAGCAGAGGACAGACAGAACCCTTTTCACCAAAACATTCTTCTTCTTCTTCTTCTTCTTGGTGTTGTTTTTGCCATTGGTGTCGTTGTCTTCGCTGTTGCTGCTGCTGTCGTTCTTGCCATTGTTGTTGTTGTTGGTGGTTTTGGTGTTGTTGTTGTTGGTGGTGGTGTTCCTGTTGTTGTTGTTGTTGTTGTTGTTGTTGACTTTGTTGTTGTTGGTGGTGGTTTTGGTGTTCTTGTTCTTGTTCTTGTTCTTGTCTGTGTTGTTGTTGTTGTTTGTTTGTGTTGTTGTCGTTGTTGTCTGCGTTATTGTTGTTGTTGGTTTTGTTGTTGTTGTTGGTGGTGTTGGTGCTATTGTGCTACACAGTCCTACCGAGTTTCCAGGTGGAGGTCCAAACGGACGTCAACTATGTTCTGCTGGATGCCGAGGAGCTGAAATTCACCATCTCGGCAGGGTCAGTGTGGACACTGGGCGTCAGTGCTGAGGCTTAAAGATGGACTCCACCTTCCTTCATAGCATATTAACATGCTGGAAGCAGCCGGCCTTTAAGACAAAGCAGAAAACACAAAAACAAACAAATCAAAAACATTGGGCTTTGTGACAAAATGTCACTTTTGACAAAACCACTGGACAAACTGTTACTTCCGGCTGGCTTGGTCTGCTCTCTGTATCACTTTTATGATGTCCATCCCTTCCAGCTGTGACCCAACTCCCGAAGACACCGTCACTAAATCACTAAATCTAAAGTAAATAGCAAACGTAACGCAACCCGTACGCGGCTGATGACACACAAAATCAACTGTGCTTGAAGCCAACAAGAGCTTCACGGGTTCAAGATGGCCACTGCGGGATTTTCAGAATAGGATACCTCAGGGTTTTGAGCTGTGCTTTTTCCATGGACTGAATCCAGAAGTTAAGTTCTGTTAACACGATTACATTTCCCTTTATTAGGTATTCCTATGGGGAGAAGGTCCAAGGGTCGTACCATTGTTATTTTGGTGTGGCCGGGAGATCTCCAAACATGGACACGAGGTTGAACCTCGACATTTTACGGGGCCTGGAGCTGACCGGCTCGGTGACAAACGGAAAAGCGAAAGTTTCCCTGCCGATGGCCCAGTTCACCGCGCACCTCATATCTTTGAACCACTCGCTCTGGGATTTGGAGCAAACCGGCATGAAGGTCCGCTTCAGGGTGTTCGTGACAGACGCCCAGAGTAAGGGACATCCCTTCTGTGAGGGCTTCTTCTGAGGACATTTGTGTAGATTGAACTAAACGTTTGTCTCTGCGCCGCAGGTGGTGAAGTTCAAGAGAAGGAGGTTCTCCTCCCGCTCACCTCCCACCGATACAGGATCGATCTGTCCCAAACCCGCTCGTACTTCCTACCCCAGTATCCCTTCAGCGTGGTGGTAAATCTGCAGCGAGCACACACACAGCACCGTCCGACCCACGCAGGTATTTGCACGCTAAAAGTGTCCGTTGCGATCAGGCCTTCGTGCGTCATCTGGACGGCTCTCCAGCTGCCGGCGTCCCGGTGAAGATTAAGGTGACCGGGTCTGTGACGGAGGAGTGGCAGAGCACCACCAACCGGGATGGCGCCGTGACCAACCTGTTCAACATCCAAAGCATGGCTGAGATAACCGTCGAGGTCGGTTTCGGTTCTCCAGAACTTGCCGGCACGAGGCGGTTCAGCGTTCGCTCACCTTCTCCCGCCGCTGACAGGCATCCGCCGACAACAGGAAGGAGCAGAAAACCATCACGCAGGCCTCCTCTCCCAGCGGGAGCTTCCTCTACATTACCCTGATGAACAAGATCTACTCGGTGGATGACGTGGTCAGCGTGACGTTCAGCGCCTTCAACACGCCCTCCAGCGGGCGCATTTACTACATGGTGAGGAACATCAGGCCGTGGATGAGGACCAGAATGGGCAGCTCCCACGGAGAACTGGCTTTTCCACATGTTTTCTCCTCCCCAGATCTTGAGCCAAGGGGTCCTGCTCAAAAGCGGCTCCTACGAAATGGGCTTCTCCATCAAGGCTGACTTCCTGGTCACGTCCGACATGGTCCCGTCCTTCCGCGTGATTGGCTACTACTACAGCCAGGCCGGTGACATCATCGCCGACTCGGTGTGGGTCGATGTCAGGGATAAGTGCAAGGCGAAGGTCATGGTGGGTAAACGCTGCAGAAAACAACCAAGATCTAGCTGGAAGCCCACTCACTGAAGCTCCTCTGGACACTATGGTGGGTGGGTGGATGGATGGATGGATGGATGGATGGGTGGATGGTGGATGGATGGATGATGGATGGATGGGTGGGTGGGTGGATGGATGGGTGGGTGGGTGGATGGATGAACAAATAAATATATGAATAATTAAATGAATGGATAAATGCTTGGAGGAATGAATGAATAAATGGATGGAGGGAAGAATGAACGAATGTATGAACAAACAACTATATGAGTGAATGGACGGATGGATGAATGTACAAACGAATGAATGACGGGATGGACGGATGGAAGAACAAACAAAGGAATGTATGAATAAATGAATGGATGGATGGAAGAATGAGCGAACGAATGAATGTGTGAATAAATGAATGAGTGAACAAATGAAAGGATGGAAGAATGGACGAAGGAATGAACAGAAGAACAAACGAATGAATGACTGATGGAGGGAAGAATGAAGGAACACACGAATGTATAATCAAATTAACATTTGAATGAACGAATGAATAAATGGATGGATGAAAGAATGAACGAACGAGCAAACAAACGTATGAGCGAACGATCAAATGAATGGATGGATGGATGGAAGAATGAATGAATGAACGAACAAATGTATGAATAAATGGATGGATGGAAGAATGAATGAACAAATGAATGAACAAACAAATTAATGCATAAATTAATGAATGAATAAGTGGAGGGGTGGAGGAATGAGTGAATGAATGAATGTATAAACGACAAACAAAGGAATGGATGGATGGATGGATACCGAACAAACGAGTGAATGACCGGATGGATGGACGGTAGAATGAACGAACGCACGCAGGAGTGTGTGAACTAACACACAGATGCTAAAAAATAAAATGAGCTGCGAACTAGAAACACGTTCACAAAAAACAATAAAAAGATGACAGAATTAGCCGCGAGTGGGCGTTAGCGTGCGTCGCTAGCGTTCTTTTTGGGGGAACCCGCCGCATCTGCTGGGCGCTCTGAACAGATGGGACGGGGCGTATCGTTAGCATCGCAGAAGTGCCGGCTAAATGAGATGAAACCAATAGCAGCGATTAAGGACAATCAATAGAGGCGATTAAATGGGACTCGACACAAAAAGGGAGGACTGGAAGGGGGGAGCCTGCAGGACACGTCCCTGGGCACGGACTTGTCAACATTCGTCACATGATAATGAGGCAGAGGGTAAAATAACTGGCCGGCGCACAAAAGAAAAAAAAAGATGCAAACGAGAGCTGCAAGTCACACACACACACACACACACACACACACACACACACACACACACCCACACACGCCTGCATCATTCTAAATAAACTGGCCTTGTGAAATGAATTCAATGCACGGCCGACTTTGAGACGAGCAGCAAGCCAGTTGAACGCGTGCCTTCGGCAGAATTTTCCATTTTTTTTCCCTCTATTTTTAAATGTTGAAAATGCATTTTTTAAGGCGTCTTACTCAAAGCTCAAGGACCCCCTACAGACATGTATATACACAGAATACACATTGAAAAGAAACAATCAAAACTAAAATAAAACCAACGAAAGTGGTGGAAAAAAATTACAAAATAAATAGATAAAGATAAAGATGTTTTTTTTTTTTTTGTCAATGATTAATTCATAATGTCAACCCGCCATCGCCTAAAAAATGAATAAATAAATAAATGCTTGAGAGGCGGCTCAAGTGACGCAATCCTGTTAGCTTAGCTTTTAGCACCCGCCAGCCAAGGAGCCGCGCCGGTCTCACGTGTCGCCGGTTGAACGTGAACGCACTCCAAGCATTTTGCGTCCGAAGCGCCGGCGCTCGGGGGGAAACCACGGCGACGTCAAGGCGACAGCTGACGGCCGAAGGATAGCAAGAAGTTTGTTTTTCTTGCGGCGCGAACGGAGGCAGAAATAGCGTTTGCTCCTTTTTCCACACATTTTACCAGGCAAAGCACGACCTGTTTATCTTTAACGTGGAAAAAAAAAAGAGGAAGCGTTTCCAGGTGTTTGCGGCGCCTTACGTTACAGGAGCCCCGCGCAGGGCGGGAATTAAAAAATTACACCGAATAGAAACGCGGGGCCGTGTCGCTAGGCTAATGCAGCACACATGGATTCAATCGAATTTCCGTGTCGGGGAAGAAGGGAGAGATTAAAACAAAATTCTTTTTTTTTTTTTACTCCGGGTGCTGGAGTGCGAAAAGCAGAGTAAAATAAACCAAAAGGGAGAAAAAGTTTGAGCGGGAGACACGCCCCGGCCTGTTCCCATTTCTTCCTTTCTGGCTTGTTCATGTCAAATCAGCAAAGTGCCGGCCAGGGGCTCGGCTGCGTTTGCTTATGGTGTGTGTGTGTGTGTGTGTGTGCGTGTGCGTGTGTGTGTGTGTATGTGTGTGTGTGTGTGTGTGTGTGTGTGTGTTTACTTTGGATTGCGCACTGAAACAGGTGAGGAGTATAAAAAAAAAAAAAAATTCCCTTGCACGGCGTCCTAATTAAAAAGCGATGCTGCTTTTTCCTGAAGTCTGGCGTGCATCCAGTGTCAGTGAAGGCAGCGCGGAGGCCTGTCACCCAGCGGCTGCGCTGGCTGTCAATCAGCCTGCAAACAGCAGGTTCACGCACGGGTTAAACCCGTCATAACCCGTCAAAAACCGCAGCTTTTTTTTTTTTAAATCACGATGTGGAAACGACAGAAAACTCCCTTTTTTTTCTTTTTGCTTTTAAATTGTAGTTAGCGACGCTAAAACGCAGCCATGTGAAAATCCCCAGCAGAGAGGCGGTTATGTAAGATCTGTCTGGACAAAGTGGTATAAATTCAGGGTAATGATGGTGTAAACACAGCACCCTGCGAGGAAAAAAGAAAAGAAGCAAACAAACAAACAAAAAAAGCCTCTGCCAGAAAATTACAACTGGCAGCTGGTTTTATAAAAAACAAACAAACAGCTGAATCACCTGAAGCAGCAAAACAAGATGCTGAGAAGCTTTGAGATCAGGAGGAAAAAGAGCAGTTTAAATAGTGAAGGAATAAGAGAGGGGTCGTTTTGAAGCTGCCAGTGAGGAGAGGCAGTTTTTTGAAAGACAGACAGGTTTTCTGGGTCTGAAGCAAAACTCCCTCCGTATCTCTTGACTCGCGCCGCTGTAATTACTGTTTTCAGCCGCCCGTCCAATGATATTCAGCGCCGCTGTTTAACCCGCCGCGGCTTTACGGCGCTTTTAGATCCTTAATCCCTGCCAGGATTTGGAACCCGATACGAGGGCACGCCGTTCCCTCTGGTGCTCCGCGGGGTTTCCGCAGTTGCCGTCCGGATGAGCGAATCCTCGCCGGCTCCATGGCCGGCGACGCTTTGGATTTACGGGCTTTGATTTGTGGCGTGGTTCGACGAGCCGTCGGGAATACCTGCACTCCACCGGAGTGGATTTGGCTCCCGGGGCCGAGTCGTGGCTCCGTGTGCTCGTTTATCAACTTTAATTTCCCCGCTGAAATAAACGGAAGCGCCAGGAATCCCTTCCAGATCCAGCAAAGTGATTTTAAACAAGAAAAATGTACAAATAATGTATGAAAAAAAAAAAGAATAACGGCGCATGAAGAGGGAGGAGGGTGGAGGAGGTCGGGGGAGTTTTCCTGTTGTTGCTCCATCCTTAACTTTACTTACTGGCTACACTCTGAATGCTACGATGCTATGCTAAATGTAACGTGCACACTTCGCTCCACTTTAAGGCTGAACTTCTTTCTGCACCCATCAATCCCCCGTAAACGTCTCCCGGATTCTCCCTTACGAGGATCTCCGTCACTGAATCTCACCCACAAACACTTGTCCGGCGCTAGCTAGCCGCGCTCAAATTCACTTTCCACATTGAAATGAATGGAAACAGCATGAATGAAAAATGAAAAATACTGTATGAAACATGAATGATACAGAATGAAAGAGGATGGTGTTCTGGCACTTCACTTACCGGCTGCACATTTGCACATTTTAGCATTTTAATTCTACAACGCTATGCTAAATGTAACGTGCACACTTTGCTACACTTATTGCTAAACTTCTTCATCTAGCAGCGGAGTGAAGCTGCTCCTCTTTTTAACACGGCGGTGGTGGAGCAGCAGGTTGGAGGAGTTTTTCAGTTCTTGCTCCGTCCTTAACTTACGGGCGACACATTTCATGCTACAATGCTATGCTAAACGTACACTTTGCTACACTTTACGGCGAAACTTAATTTATGGACGCAGTGAAGCCGCTTCTCTTTTTAAAACCATCAAACCGAATCCCCATTTTCAATCTGGTTCTCAACCTAACTTACTTCATGCTACAATGCTATGCTAAATGTACACTTTGCTACACTTAATGGCTAAACTTCATTTACGGATGTAGTGAACGCCGCTTCTCCTTTTCATACCATTGAACCAAATCCCTGCTTTCCATTTGCTTCTCTGCCCTAAACTGACAGACTACACACTTAATGCTACGATGCTATGCTAAATGTGACGTGCATAATTTGCTACACTTTAAGTATGAACTTAATTTATTCACACAATGAAGCCACTCCTCTTTTAAAAACCGTAATCCAAATGCCCGTTTTCCATTTGGTTCTCTGTCCTCAACCTAATTTACTTCATGCTACAATGCTATGCTAAATGTAACATGCACATTTTGCTACACTTAATGGCCAATCTTGAATTTAAACCCATCAAACGCTCCCTGAGCGGCTTTGAATGCCTCCTCCGTCCACGGCCCGCCGTGCAACAGCTCAGCACGGAGTGCAGAGTGGCTAAAATAAGATAAAAATAAATTTTAAAAAATAAGCAGGATGAGGATGGAATGACAACAAGGATAAAAATAAGTGATAGAGTGACAACAACAGGGATAAATATGAATACAGATAACAGAGTGACAGCAACAAGGACACCAAAATAAAAAAATAAAATAAAAATCAATCCATAAATGAAATAAAATAAATTAAAAAAAAAATTAATAAACAATATGATGATGGAACGACAACAAGGATAAAAACTAATAATGATAATGATGATAATAAATAAATGAAGATAAGCAAGATGAGGACGGAATGGCAACAACAAGGATAGAAATAAGGGACGACAACACGGATACAAAAAATAGACAATAGAATGAAAACAGCGACAAAAAACGAGAAAAATTAAGTAAAGTAAAATAAAATAAAATAAATAGATAAGCAGGATGAGGCTTGAGGACAACAACTTTATTCTTGGAGTTGTTATTAGATATTTTTTTGCATTTGTTTTGATGACACTGAGGCTGAGCGCTGCTTTCTCCAAATTTCCTTGCACTCCGTGTCACCGCGACTAAAGCCTGGAATCCTTCAATTCAATATTTTTTGCTGCACGTCGGCATTTCACCGCGACACACACACACACACACACACACAAACACACACACATACACCTTTATCCTGGCAATCATTAATATTGCAAAACATTTCCAGGAACGCGGCACCTCCTCCTCTTCACGGCGAACACGACAAATTAGCGCCCCTGCCCACATGATTTGTAAGTGTGCGCGGGGCTCTTTGTGGCGTTTGCAGCTTTTCGCTCTTTGTTTGCTTTCCTCTCACACGGCGGCCACTCCTCCACGCTGCCATTCACCTCCGCCTCTCCATTGTGCTCTTTAACGTGGATACGCAAGAAGGCCTTTTCTGGGTCAGCGCTTTTACGGCTCGTCCCACGCCGGGGGAAATGGCGGCCGGCCGAACGCGCGGCGCGGTGGAAACCCGAGGCTATCGGTTCTCTCCTCTGGCCCGGCGCTGCGGGGCCCCTGTGGATTTGGAGTGAACGACGGAAAAATGATCTTTGGAGGGAAAGAGTCGAATTTCCTTTCAGCACGGCCGCCGCAAATATTTCAATATTTGGACGGCGGCGTGAATCAAACTGTTCCCCGTGGATGTGCGTGGACTTTTTTTTTTCTTTTCAAAGATATCTTTTGACTATCTTTTAATCGTCTCTCTTATTTCTGTTTCTACCCATATTTATTGATATTGTTATTGTTGCGCTGCTGTGATAAAAAATTTTCCCCCACTGCGTCCACATTCTCTTGTTTACAACCACTCACATGGAAATTCGATGATATGATTTTTCTCAGGCCAAAATACATTTTATTTGGGTGAACAAATATCGATTCAACAGCCTCAAAAATACAATAAAAATAAATAAAAAATTAAAGTAAATACAAAAATCAATAAAAAGATACATTTGGCAAATGTGCATTCTTTATTCCAAATTAAGTATGATGGTTACACACCAGAGTGAAGCTGGAAAAACGAACAAAGAAACAAAAACAGTTCAACTCTAATTCTGCATCCACTCACATGGAAAATTCAATGAAATCATTTTTTTCAGGCCAAAATACATTTTATTTGGGTGAACAAATATCAATTCAACAGCCTCAAAAATACAATAAAAATAAAAGAAAATGAAAATAAAAAAAAACAAAAAACATATTTGGCAATAAAAAAAAATGAAAAATAAAAAATAAATAGATAATAATATAAAAAAAAAAAAAAATATATATATATATATATATATATGGAAAATAGGTATTATTTTATTCCAAATTAAGTATAAGTATGATGGTTACACACCAGAATAAAGCTGAGAAAGAACAAACAAAGAGTAGGCAATGAAAGTAGAACTCGGCATCAGCTGAAATGGAAAAATTAGATTGTATGAAGTT
>CAAKHD010011923.1:870-14911 GCA_901007705.1 Fistularia tabacaria
GAGCGAGAATGCCACGATGAATCCTCGGAGATGCACATGCCGGTGTAACCAGCCGCAGGCTCCTCCCCGCCGGACCACGTCTGTCGAGGACGACGTCCGGCTCGTGATGAACCACTCTCCCCACCCCCCCACCCACACACACACACACACACACACACACCGAAAACACCCGGAACGGCGATTCGACGCCACGCTACCGTGCGCCGCGTCATCACCGCCGTCCTCGCTGAAGGCGCGTCGGCGGTCAGCCTGCGTACGCGGATTCACGGCTGAGCTGTCTCGGACCTGCCGGCCCGAGGAGACAGAGCAGCCGTGGAGTCGTTCCTCCGCGGCGCCGGGAAGGAGAAGCTGGGGGGGGGTCCGGCGGAGAGGACATTCCCAATCAAACCAAATCAAAGTCGTGGTGTTTCGTTGATCATCTGCGCGCCGATTGTTGTCCAGGCCCGGAAGGTCGCTCTGATTCCCATTGATTGTGTGGAGAATACTTGGGATTCGGTCCTTTTCTATTCACAAACAGACTGATGACCATACTTTTTTTTTTTTTTTTTTTTTTTCACCCCCATGGCTGTTTTTACCCTCACCAAGCGCCTTATGAAGGACACCTTTTATCGAGAGGCGTTTTTAACTCATTCTGTCTTTGGTTCGACAGCCGATCACTTTACCCGCCTCCCGACACTCGTAGCACTTTTTAAAGACACCAAATCTGAACAATAACTGCTTGTAATCGTTTTATCTCCTCTCCTTTATCTCCCCCTGAATCCCTTACATATTAACCTTTTAGCTTGCATCTTAAACTACCTGTGATTGAATAATTCTTTTTGTTTTTTCTTTGTTTGTTTCCTCCTTCTGTAACAATGCATTCTGCTGTCCTGGAATGCAGCACGTTAGATGATAGCTGAGCTCTGACGCTGGATTCTCTGCTCCCCACGAGTTCGGACGTCCGTCTCTATTTACCTTCGGGGGCACGCAGAGGCTCCCGCGTAGCTAATTTCCCGCGACACCAACGCCAAGTCACCGTTTTCTCATCACACATTTGTAGTTTTAATGGCATGCTAGATATGCTGTAAACGTCTCGACTCACATGTTTTGGGCACTAAATGTAGTCGTGTGGAGTCGGGAGTCTCACCCCGGTGTGTTTGGTTTGTGGGAGTAGCTGTAATTTATTGGTTTGTTTGTTCCGAGTGCCAAATGTGTCGTGTAAATAACGCCGTGGTCAAACGAGCTGCGGTCCGGTCATCTGGCCTCCGCTGTAGGCGAACGCCGCGCGTCGTCCGTCGCTCCACATTCCTCCCTTTCTCAGAAAGCGCCCTGTTTTCACTCAGCCCACCGCGGGGAGCTTTTTCGGTCACCGGCGACCAAACTTCGGCAAAAGCCGTGCGGACGATCTCGGTATTGCTGCATCGCTGAGAGGAAAAGGGTGACGTGTTTCGTTTTTTCTCTGTCCGTGTTGACTCGGCGTGACCGGCGTCGGTAGCTTCGAATCACACGACTTCGAAGTCCTCCGTCGCCCGCAAACGTGCGTTCTCATGTCCGACGCTAATCTCTTCCGGAACTTGTCCCGACTGCCCGATTTTCTGTTTTTTGTGATCTTGTGCCTGTTTGGTGTCACAAATTTGCACAAAATCTCAAGTGCCTGTGGGACCACGAGGTGATCAGCGGCGTTTGCAAGGAAGGCACACATGTTACAACGATTTGCACTTTTGAGAAGCTCATCTAATCAGACCTCTTTCCATTATTTATCTTTTGCAACGTGAGGCATTATCGCTTTATATCAAGTCGACTCGGGCTTTTCAACGTCTACGCGCATTCGGCTGCGTCACGCCCGCGAACACGAGGGGGTATTTACGAGGAGACGGTGAAGTTCGGTGTCAGTTTTCCCCTTTCGCCGTGCCTGTGGACGGAGTGGAGGCGCGCTCTGTGTTCGTCGAAGTGTCCGTTGAAATCATGAAGTGCTGAGATCTGTCGATCCATTTCAGAAAGCAATATAAAGTCCAGTAGGCTATTGCTGATGTTCCCTTGTACATTTATGGTTCAAATATTGATGGCAAATAAAACTATTTTCTATTTAACCCGGCTCCGCTCCTCTTGTGTTTTCACTTTCCTGAGGGGGGAAAAAATTTTGATTCAATCTATATTTTATTTTAAATGTTACTTTATTAATCTTATACGCTGCTGCGTGAGGCAAAGCAAACGTGCAAAGAATCTTTGCAAAATCCATTTACTGAACTGAAGCCGACCCCCATCAAGCACGTCTGTGTTTCTCTCACATGAGGAAAAACCTCATTTGAAGCGGGGCCAGAATGTGGAGATTTGTCCTGCTGAAGTCTGGAATGCCACTGATTTATTCATGACAGTGAAGAGCTGAAAACCATCTGTCTGACACCGCAGCTAAAGTTTCTGCTGCATCTTAACTCTGAAGTGAAATGCCGGTCTTGGAGATGTAGAGGAGGATCTCCTTCGCACACGCCGACCAAAACACTTGCCTGCAAAGGCAGAATGTTTTTCCCGGGAAAAAGAGGGCTGGGTGTTCTCTCCCTCTCCGCTCGGAGGGGGGTGGTCTGTTTGTGCGTGGCCCATTGTTGCAGAGGCAGCGAGGAAGATGGCTACGTCTCTGCTGTTGTTGCTCGGCGCCGGGTTCTTCTTTTTCTCGGCCCGAGCGCAGGAGGCCTACGACTCGCTGCCGGAGACCCACAGGAGAGGAGTGGATCTCGCCCTGGAGAAGCTGAACTCTCACGTCGGGATTCAACATCACTTTCTGTTCTTCAGAAGTGTGACGCAGACCAACACCGAGGTACCTCTGCTCTCTCGCGCTCACAACGAATCTTGTCTTTCAGCTGTTTCTGAGTCCCGGAACATGGAAAGACTTCCCTCAAAGAATGCCGTGGAAGTTAATCTTGCCTCTCCCTTCAGGCCGGATTCGACCTGAACTTCATCTACCACCAGTTCTACCTGAAGCCCACCACCTGTCCGAAGGGCACGGCCGACCCCGCGGGCTGCAGCTTCAGGAACGACCGGGTTAGTGTGCGTCCGCAGGGTGCGCGTGGACTCGGCCCGCCGGCTGAACCGGCTCTGACTTGTCCGCCGCCTCTGTCTCGTGTGCGTCCATGCAGCCGCTGATCGACTGTGGCCTTTGTTACAAAACATACCGGGGGGAGATTGAACAGGAGCCCAAACCCTACATCCACTGCGTCCACAGACGGGCCCTGACAGAGGTCGGTCCGTGTCCCGTCACATCTGCTTCTGCTTTTTCGTTTTGCGCGGGGACATCCGCACCACCCGAAACTGAGGCGTTTTTTTTTTTCTCTGACGTGGCAGGAGATGAAGGCGAAGAGGATGGAGCACTGCCAGCGGATGGCGTACGGCGTCGGGGCCTCCACCATCCTGGCGTCCAAAGGCACGGAGTGAGCGTCCACCGGACATCCTGCAAACGTCTCAGAGCTGACTTGTATCCACACGCTAGCCGAGATTCTTGTAACACTAACACGTGGCGCATCGATGTAAGACCGAACGAAATTAATAAAGTCCGACGCCGATCGGCGGTGAGCTGTCTTTTCCTTCTCATTTCCGTCCGATGACCTTTATCGAGATGCAGCTGGGAGACATTCTTTGAAAAAGAATCATCATCATCATCCCCGCTGATGGCTCAGCGGTGCGTGTGTTTTACATTACACGCCTCGTCAAATACAAGCACGGTAAACACGTTTCCCGTAAGTGGCCTGTTTTCCTGTCGGCCCCTTCGGACAGCCACGAGAAGTCACCCACCCCCCCTCCCGGCTCTCCTCCTTGTTTTCGGGACCAAGCGCTTTGTTTTTCATTTCCAGGACTGCGATGACGAAATACTGAGTCTCCTTTGTCGCGGCGAGTCCAAACAAAACTGTAGTTTCACTTCTGTGTTTTAGTTTGTGTTGCGGGAACCCACCCCCGCTGTGTTTTTTTTTTTTTTTTTGTCAAAACACGCCGTGACCTGCTTGCTCAATCGGAGGAGGCTGCTTCCTCTCAGTCCAGGGTTCAGACTGCCAGAGGAAGATGGCTGCGTCGCTGCTGCTGCCGCCGCCGCTGCTGCTGCTGCTGTTTATGTGGGCCGGAGCTTTCCTCGGCCCCGCCGAAGCCCAGGGCGAACCGGACAACTACAGGCGGGGGGTGGATCTGGCTTTGGTGCACCTCAATTCACACGTCGCCGTGCAGCTGCATTTTCGCTTTTTCACAACTGTGAGAAAGAGCAGCACCGAGGTAACCCAGACAACTCCTCTTCTTTTATTCAGGGAACTTCAGACCGAGAGCGCGTGTGTGTGTGTGTGTGTGTGTGTGTGTGTGTGTGTGTGTGTGTGTGTGTGAGTGAGTGGTTTGACTTCAATTTTGAAAAATCAATATTCATTTTTTCCATCCATATTTTTGATGAGGAACGGTTGGAGGACTTCTATTTCTCCATTTTTAGACTTTATAAAAAGCACCGGGGCGGTGAAATTACACCGAACTTGGAAACTTGGAAACTTGGAAAAAAATGCATAAATTAGTTCTATCTGTGAAGAAATACCGACCTGAATGTAAAAAGAAAAAAAAGATAATCTCACATTAACTAGTGTACCTGGCGTGTGGAGTGTGGAAAAAAACGGATTTAATTTGTTGTTAGTGTATCCGCTGGTGTGCACCCGTTGGCAATATGTCTCCGAATCTCTTATCAGTTATTTGGATGAACATCACAAGCTGAGACTAAGTACAAAATCCAACCTCTGCTGCTGCCTGTCTGAGTGTGTGAAAGGTCTAATACTTCATTCCACAAGCCTGATTCATGGAGCTTCTGCAGCCAAATGGGAGGATGGTCCTCTCAGGGATCTGCGTAAACAGGTTTATGTTCCAGGGTAGAATTATAAAAGCTGTTGTTTTTCTCCAATAAAGCTATTTAGTTAGTGCATCCAAAAATATACTTAAAATCGAACTTCGTTGACAGAAAGTATATATTGTGAGTTGGATGAAGAACTTGCGTTGGTCACTGCCACAAAAACAACTATGGCTCCCCCGTGTGGTGAAATGTGGAATTACAATACAGGACACTTCCATGAGCTTGTTTATTACAAATGTATATCGTATAATAAGAATATATAGTACAGTAATAAACCTGTTTGTTACCAAGTGGTGATACAGAGCCAAGTGTAGGTCGGTGATGATGCCTCAAACTCAAACTTTATCATGAGTGGGATTATATTGCTGGCCATGCCACTTTTTATTGTCCAATTGAACTGTTTTATAACCGTTTGAAAAAAATCTGTAAACAGCCCATATGAATTATCAATATATTAGAATAGGTCATGAGAGTAATCAAATAGAAGTCCAGGTAGATGGAGAGAAAATGGGCTTTCTCTGACTGTGGCTTTGCTTTGCTAATCGTATCTGTCAAAGTCAACTTTATTGTCAATACTGCCATACGTTCACACATTCAGAGCATTGAAATAGCGTTTTTCGAAGACCCAAGGTGCAAAAGTACCAAAAAAATGATAAATAATTTGTCACAGAGAACAGCAAAAATTTTCTTTTGATTTGTTTTTAACGTGACTGAAGTACTAAAGTGCAGTTGCAAGAAAAAGAAAAGAAAAAGCGACAGCAGTGTGAAAGTGCAGAAGCATCAACACTTTTTAAAGGGCAGTTTTTGCATTTAAGTGAATGAGCAAGTGAGTCCATGAAGAATTTCTCATGGCAGGTATTTTATTGTTATTTTCTTCCTGCAGGGAAACAGAGTGGGATACTTCTTCCACCACTTCTACCTCAAGCCCACCAGGTGTGCAAAGGGAACGACCGAGCAGGACCCTCACAGATGTCCCTTCAGGAATGACAGAGTGAGATTTTTTTTTTGGCATTCCTCCCCAAAAAATAAAATATTCAAAGCATCATCTCAATAAATGCCTTCGTTTTTTTTTTCTCACAGCCATTGATGGACTGTACGGTTTGCTTCAAAACGGTGGACAACCAGATGGAATCCGACCCCAAGCCCTACATTCACTGCATCCAGAAACCAAGACTCACAGCGGTGACCTCGCTCAGCTCTGCTTTTTCACATTCTGTCTTCATAAAGAACGATGATGATATCTAGACAGGGATTACGCTTAACTATAACTTTTGGGGAATTGTTCCTCAGGCTTGCAGAAACGAAACAATGTTGTAATCGGGGTTCTCTTTTATTCCAGAAAATGAGGATGTCCAGGGAGGAGCACTGCGAAAGAATGAATTACAACAGCGGATCTGCCACACTGCTCGCAATAACCACCGGCTGAGGAAGAATCGACATGCTGATCTCTGAAATAATTGATGATTCATGAAACACTATTTTAGAGAAACGCCAATGACGTCCGACTTATTACTTTTTAAGACAACTTGAGTGTTCCTGCTATAGTGACATCAGAAACTGAATGGAAGGGAATCTGACAGCGACTCATCCAAACGGGTTTCCTCAAGTTCTGTCCAAATGTGAACAACTCAGGAAGGAAAAATTAAAGAACTGGTGAGGAGATAGTTGATCACACACACACACACACACACACCATCGAACCAATTCTAACTGCTCAAACTTCTGCATCAGAAGACTCCTTGTCAAACTAAAGCTTGCAGTGTTGCATCCAATAAATATCTGTCCATTCTCAATGACTACATGCTTATTATGTTTAGATATTCATTATTTCCATCGTTTCCAGGCATATCAGTTTCTCAACCTCACATCCATTCATCATTTATGTAAGTCTTTAAACATTCAAAAATGACCCAAAGACAATGAAAACTCCAAGATTGACACACCATTTAAATTAACCTGAAGTACTTCGTAACTAACGTTTGAATATGAGAATATGAATTTCTTAGGGGGTGCTTTCACGTAGTTTCACGTGTGACGCACTCTGAATAGCACTTTAAAAAACAAAACCCCATTTCCTATTTCTTAAAAAAGAAGAAAAAATAAAAATTATATATTAATATATAATATTAAATAAACAGAAATATCAAGTTATATGTGTGATTTCGTATCGTAGTAACGTGTACATGTTTTCAGTAATATATGACCCTATTGGCTAGATGTTCAGCCAATCAGAGCGATGCAGTGCGTGACGTATGCGGAAACTCGGGAAATGTAAACAGACCCCACGCTGCTCGCTAATCCCCCCTGCCGTCAGCCAAACACCTGTTTCTTCTCACGGCATCGTCTTTGATTTGATGATCTCCCAAAGTAAATATATCTTCCGGGTCGCTCGATATGCCTTTATTTTAGTCGTATCAATGAAATTGACAGAAAACACGGTCTCGTGACGACGCCGGCGGCGGCGGCCATCTTGTGTTTTCAAGAAGCCACTCCCAGTATTCATGAGGTGAGTCAAGGGGGGAAAACAACGTGAATCTGAAGATTTAAATTAAAATAAAATGGCGGAAAATGGATGGAAACTTAAAAATCTAAATAGGTGAAATATTTATATACATGTAATCAGTCTACTTCAAACCCTTAGATTCCACTGAAGGTGTTCCTGCAGTTTGGCCTTGGGCCTTTTGGATGCGCGCAGAATCTTTCACTTAATGTTCTCATGATATTCTTCAAATTACTGTCATGGCACATGAAGTCTATGCTCATATTCTTTTACGATTTTTTTTTCAATCAAAACAAGCATCAGAAAAGTTTATTTAATTTTTTTGCGTACCTGACAATTTGGGAATGAGCCTTCAGGGGAACTTGCAGATTTAGTCATTTGCCACATTAATATGTTATCTTGTGTAAAAGTTTCCAGTTTAGCAGGCGTCTGTTTAGACACAAATTGAGAATGCAAAGTGTGTCCTGAGCTATTTGTCTGATAAGACTGTGTTACATAAACAGCTTTATCTGCTTCAACTTTGCAGTTTTTGAATGTGTCACTGAATTTTCTTTAGGAGGTGCACTGTTGATTTTCAGGAAGAACATGCCTTTTTAATTTTAAAGGAAGCCACTTTCTCACTCAATACATGAATAGTTATTCTGTGACTGTGGGCCTTTACCTTAATCTACTTTTTAAACCCAGTTTTGAGGCCGGCCCACCCAAGTCAGACAATCCAGGTTGTGGGACACGGTTTCAGTCTCTCAAAGGATTTCATGATTACCCACGTGAGGCTGTTATTAAAAACCGAACCGCTGGTGTCGAAACGCCATCACGTGCAAGGTTCTAAAACGCAGACACAGCTGTCACTGAGCTGCAGCTTTGCTGTTTGGAAAAAAAGACAGTGAGATAGTCTCTCAGCTCCTGTGAACTCAATTCTGATCCAGCCTGAATAGAGAAACTGCAGAAGGAGGGAAATGACTGAGTACTATCCAAATATGAAGCTACTGAAAGTTTGATGCTGGGGCAACACGGGAAAGCATCAGCCTCGGGCAAGTGGAAGGTGGCGTTGACCCTTGAGATGTTGGTGAAAACCCTCAGACCGGAGACTGTCGCTGTGGCTCTGATGGATTTGCTTGAAGGCAGAGACCGAAAACCGTGTATCATCTGCGTCGGTATCAGACAGGACATCTGACGGCTTAGGAAACGAGACTCAAGTAAGGCTTGAGAAGGACAGGGATGAAACCCCCATCGTGTCCTAGTCCACATCGCTCCCTGAAATTCAGACTGTGCGCCTTTGCTTGGGGACATGCTGCCGGTGATTTAGGGGAGCCAGGTGCGAGACGGGCAGGCTGGGTGCCCGCCGGCTGACGGCTGGCTCGCCGGTCTGGCAGAGACAAAGGTCGCGGCCGGCCTCTCTGACATCTGAATTAGCTGTGGACTCGGTGAGCACGATGTGAGGAGGTACAGCTGGAGCCGCGGCCGGCTTTCCTGCCACGGCTGCAGAGAAGTCATGCCTCAGGTGTGCGGAGAACCAAAAGCGGGAGCGAGGCTGTTGAATGCTCCGAGGCATTTTCACCTCGCTTCAGACGGAGCCCCTTTGCTCTGTCCTACTTACCGAAATGACGCATTTACAATTCAACAAGACCAAACAAATTGAGACGAGTTATTTACGACATCAGTTTTTAAATTTGAGCCAAACCTCCGACTCCTGTTGTTGACAACACCTATTGAGTATTTTCTGTTGTAATGCGCCGATACCCCTCCCCCTCTTTGCCTTATCAGTTCTGGAATCCCGTTTTTCTTTGTACCCCAGACGCTGGTTGTCTAGACGGCCCCATTGTCTGCACGGCTCCTTGTGCCAACAGTAAATCTCATTAACAGTGAGCTCAGATCACTGAGAACAGGGGCTCACTCAGTCTCTCCGAGGGGCTAAAAATAGCAGGAGAGGGTGATTACTCTCCAGATCTGTGATTACGACCCAACAGTTAACCAGCGTGAGGCTTCTGCTTCACCTGCAGAGATATTTCAAGAACACTCTTCAATCTTTAAACAACTTTTGATTGGAAAAGTTGGCGAGTGGATGAATCACGTTCTGCAAATGACATTCTTTCTGTCTGACTAATTAAAAGGAAAACAAAACTTGGACTCCAGAGGCATTCTGAGTCGAAACCACTAGATGGCAAACTTAATCCTTGAACTGCTATATGCGTCCATGGGGTAATAAAACCTTCAGAGGGGAGATGTAATTGATAGATCTGCAGGACTGCCGCAGGCCCGGCCCGTAAAATACGTCCAGTCATTTCATTTTTTTTTTGCAGAGTAATGCATCTTTAAATCATTACTGACAGACTAAACGGTGGGTGTGAATGTTGCCAGGCGACAGCGTGCGATAACACCCTCTTTTAATCTGGAAAAGAATCGTGTCGAAGGAGATGTGATCAGAAATGATGGAAAACTTCTCCTGGACATTTATGTTCGGGCGGACAAGTTCAATGGTGATTTTATGGCCATGGGTTTAAATCGGCGTCCTTTTTAAAAAATGCATTATTGTTATTTTGCACATGTGCTTCACCTCCTTGTGCAATGACCTCACCAGAAAATGCCAATATACAAATTCAACCACCCCCCCTCGAATCACCTGGGTTTGTAGGAACCGCTAAGGCAAGGCAAGTCAAGTCAGATTTTATTTATATGGCGCCAAATCACAGCACAATTTTTCAGGATGACACTTTCCATGTAGAGCAGGTCTGGACCACGATCTGTAAGATGATTTACAGAATCCCAACATCCCCCCTCCAGGAGCGAGCATTTGGCAGCAGCCTTGAAAAAAAACCTTGGACAGATCCCAGCTCAATGTGGGCGTCCTTCTGCCTCGACCGGAAAAAGACAGCGATAGAAAGCAAGAGTGTGATAGAGACAGAGACGGCGTGAGGGTTTGGGAGGGGACACAAATACCAGCAGCGCCGACAGCTACGCGGCTCTAGCCGACATCGTACGATTAAAAAGCGAATATTTGTAAACGGAAATAACAAACGGCGGACGGCCGGCGAGACGCTGCAGGAGATGGAGCCGCGGGCCCCGGGGAACCAGCCAGAGGAGAGAGCCCAGGGGAGATCTGAGCTCACGGTCATGCACTGATGAAGGGATGGAACGAGAGCACGGGACAGCATCCACTTCATCCTGTTGACATTACTTTGCACTGTTTACATCTCATTGCAATAATATGCTTGTTATTTATTGTTTTTTGTTTTTTTCGCTGCTTGTCTGGCCACACAGTGAACAGCAAAACAAGGATTTCTTTGTACAGAGAAATACATACACATATATATATACACACACGTATATATACAGAATATATATATATATACATATACATATATATATATATATATATATATTCTGTATATGACAATAGAAACTTCTAGCACATGTTAGATGTTCTGGAGATAAAAATCAGACTGAGATGGTTCGGTCACGTGCAGGGGAAGGATGCTCGGGTTGGAGCTGCCAGGCAAGAGGTCCAGAGAAAGGCAAGAGGACATGAAGTTTGTCGATGTGTGAGAAGAAGACTCAGAAGAATAGACAATTTTTACTTTTACCGCTTTGTCACCCATCGTGTTTTTGTTTTTATTGTTTCTTTGAAATGTGCATTTCGCGTATATGTCTGTGCAGTGTTCTCAAGTGTGGACTAAGGCGCCGCAGATAAAATGTATTCTTATCGTTATTTCCAATCATCACTGCAGCACTGAGAAGCTCTTGCAGCGACAGACACCTTCACCCCAAGTGTGTGACAGGGAGATTTCGCAGGTCCAGCCTTCCGGCTGCTGTCTAACACCCAGCTCTGCTCTCATTCATTCATCCATCCATTCATTCATTCATACATCGGGTTCATCAATAGGTGTTGCTGCTGTAAGCAGTTGTTACTGCTGCTAGTTTTCCATTTTTGCACAAAAAGTGTTTATATTGTTTGAGATAAGATGAGATGATACTTTATTGATCCTCATTGGGGAATTTTGAATCCCACAGCAGCACAGGGCGAGAGGACAGCTCACAAAAAAGACATGAATTAGGACAGAGACAATCGAGAAAACACAATAGATCAAGACATTCAACTGGACGGAGACAGCGATAAATAAAAAAAATAAAATAGATAAAAACCTGCTACACAAGAAGAGGAGCAAAGTGAAAAGTTGCAGGCGGTGACCAATTTATATTTTCCTTTTGCATTTTGTGATGTTTTCGTATGATATTTACCCGCCAGCTGGACTGGATAGTCCACTTCCTGCTGTGCACTGCGGACGGCAAAGTAAGAATTTCACTGTGCAGGGAAACATGTTTCCAGACTTCTTGTCAAAATCTTCTCCTCGTGGCAACTGGACTCTATTTTTCACCTCTCGCCTAAGAGGCTTCTTCTACTCGCCTTGATTTTCTCCCCTTGCAGACATTCCACTCTCTCGTCCGAGATGCTTCTCCAGATGGTGAGAGGTGAAACGTCTTCGAGGGAAGAAATAGAATAGAATAGAAATTCCTTTGCCGGAAGGCTCCAACATTGCATGTTGTTGTTTACTGATGATTGAACAGGGACAATGTACCAAACCATTAGTCTTTACAAAAGAAGTTTCTAGTAAAATGATTAAGATCTACAGACAATTTCAGACTGTGGAAGTGATTCCACCGTTTAATGGAGCAAAATGATCTCTTGGGGATCACACGGGTTCTGTTCGCGGTGGACCGAGTGGATCGGGTCATTTGACAGTTTGACAAAGGTTTTCAGTGGCGGTGGAGGCGGATCATTCATGATTTAGAAAAATACTTCTTGTCAGATTATTGTATCGAACGAAATTTTATCAAAACTGAGCAGTTTGTGTTTACTCAATATATTACAATGATGGTAGCAAAGTGGTTTTTTTATCAAGTGCTTTTAAAGCCTGACTATACACAGATCTGAGATCTGAGTGGTTTTAAAAGCCGCCTCGACGGTCAGGCGGTTCCTCACGTGTCTTAAAGATGATATGTTATATTTAATTGTGTTATTTTCTTTATATGCTTTTTAAATAACAATGTTTGGTCGAAATGGACCCCTCGGTATTTTGTCTCAGCTACAATTTTTAATGCCACTCCATTGACATAGATGTTGATGATCTCTTTAGTACTGTTACTGTTTGTTTTGTTAAAATACATGCCAACTGTTTTATTTGTGTTCACCATGTCAGGCAAGAGGATTGGAGCCGATTCGCAATTTTGTCCATTGCAAGAGACAACTTTGAGGCCACTTGCATTCTTTCTTTTTACTCAAAACATGCTATCGATGTTTAAAAAAATTAAGAAAAAGTCATAAAAATGTAGATTTCGACAAGAAGTTTGGAAACATGCTTCCCTGAACAGTGGAATTCTTACTTTGCCGTCCGCAGTGCTTCCATGTCAGCGTTGCTGAATAAATAATAATAACAAACTCACTGTTGCAACCACATGTAAACAACAAGATATAACAAGAATTAAGATTTTTGGGCGCCTCCGGCTTTCACCACCCTGACGAAGGTCCACCTTCTCACCTGGGATAAAATGGTTTACTCTTGTTTGCGTATCTGTAACAGGTAGTGTTTTATGGGGTTGAGGTTGAACCCCCAACCTGGAGGACCGGGTGATGCCTTTCGTCCGACCTCTACCCCCTAACCTGCCCGGCCCGGTGAGACCCCGGTAGAGGCCTCCAGGGCCTCCAGGGTCATGGAAGCACACAAGCCTCCACCACCGGGGCGAGGTGGCAACACAGATGGAGGTTCCAGACTGTACGCATGACAATAAACACTCGGAGTCCCGTTCCTGCAGACAGTCGGCCGACGTTGCCTTTGCGCATCCACATTTTCCGTGTGCGCATTTGGGCGTATTTACGGGAGCCGCCTCTGCGCAGCGCCCCGCCCCCTCCGGCTCCACAACACCGACAGCCGCCGGAGCGGCAGCCGCTCCGAGACGCCGAACGCGCCGCAGAGAAGCAGCCCGGAGGGCCGACCGACCGACCGACCGGGGAGAACCACCCCGATCCCTGGTTACCCGAACCCGGGGAGAACCCCTGATCGCCCACCGGAGGAGGAGGTGCGGGGGGAGGGGACCGGGACGCCGAGGCTGGGATACGTTTGACCGATAACTTCGGCGGAGGGGAGGAGGAGAAGGAGGAGGAGGAGGAGGGGGCCGGGCGGCGTCTGCTCCCGCCCGGGGAGGGCTGCCGGCGGCCGGCCGCAGCTCAGAGCGCCGCGCGGGGGGGAACAAGAAGAAGAAGAGACGGAGGAGGAGGAGGAGGAGGATGTTTTAGCGCCGAGGTGTTTCTTCACTGCGCAGACGACGCGCCGGAGTGAGTGAGGAAGAGGAGGAGGGTTGACAAAAAAAAAAAAAAACAAGAAGAAGAAGAAGAAGAAGAAAATCTGAACAAAAACACACATTTGGAAGATGACGATGTCCGTCCCGGAGAGGAAATCAGGATCCGAGGGGAAGGAGGAGGAGAGCGAGGACGAGAGCGAGATCCTGGAGGAGAGTCCCTGCGGCCGCTGGCAGAAGAGGAAGGAGCAGGTATGTGTGTGTGTGTGTGTGTGTGTGTGTGTGTGTGTGTGTGTGTGTGTGTGTGTGTGTGTGTGTGTGTGTGTGTGTGTGTGTGAGTGGGTGCGCACGCGTGTGTGTGTGTGTGTGTGAGACATCGGGAGAAAAATTTCTTTCTTCTCTGTGTACTG
>CAAKHD010011923.1:16173-26444 GCA_901007705.1 Fistularia tabacaria
CCCCCCCCCCCCCCCGCCGGAGGGGAGCGGGGGGGGGGGGGGGGGGGGGGGGGGGGGGGGGGGGGGGGGCTCGGCGGTTAGGAAGTGGCAGGTGCTGCCTCCGCCTTCAGCTCCAGATAAAGCTGCAAAGTGAAGCTGAAGGTTATCTCTGGCTCACACACACACACACACACACCCTGCCACGACCACCTGACCGGCCTCCCTCGCACTCCGCTTTCTGTGGAACTGAGCTTTCTCCACCGTGGAAAGGACACGTCGCCCCGTGCGACCCCCAGCCCTGGCGGCCTGTGAACGCACAGCGTTTCTGTTGACAATGTCAGACATTTTTCTATTCTGATAACAGGAAAAAGCCCCTATGATTTATTCACAAATTGGTAAATAAACACAGTTTTCTCGCAGGTTTGGAAACTCCACATCTCCCCCCCCCCGCGCTCTGTGGCGAGCTCTCACGTTCCGCTTTTGGAAGTGATTTAAATGTTTGCGGACGGATCATTAGCCGGATTATTTTCTAATCTCGCCCCGATTTCTGGAAAGAGACGGGTTTCTGGCAACGAAACAGTGGAGAGGCACGGATGTCCGCACGAAAACCAAATTTTATTTTTCTTACAGCGGCGATCGGCTCCTTTTGAACAATATTTTTCTGTTGCCATGTGAATAATCAGAGGAAAAACATGTTCAATTCCCTGATTCCAGGAGCGTGTTTACTGTAAACCACAATTATTAACTTCCCTTAAATTCGATTTGGTGCCATTGTGTCCAGTTCAGTGCGACCAGTCACCGGGTTCACACACCGCTGTGTTGATGCATGTTTGATCTAGACCATTTCAAACAAAGTGGGGCCACGTGACATGATCTCTGCCGGGACGCTGAGCCGGCGGTTGGTCGGTAAGCGTTCGCACAACAGCTCAGGCCGGTGAACACCGACCTCCGGTCCAATCCCACTTACCTGCGAGTGTGAGGGATTGAGAGCTCGTACCTTGAAAGCAGAGAGCATTGATTATGGTGGTGCGTTAAGTGCCGGGCGGCTCCCCGCTCCGCTGCTCTCTCCGTCCAGCGGGCTTCCAATGCACATGAATACTCAGCAAATAAACCAGTGGGTGAAAGTTCAGCATATATGCGGCCTTATTTGTTTTTCTTGCGGGACAATGAAATAAACACGAGCCGCAGTCCCGTTGTTTCTGCCGGCGGAGGAAATGGTTTTATTGCTTTAAATCCAAAGGCTGGATTGTTTTTCTGAGTTGTTTCGGGGGACGACGACGGCTGTGAGCTCTCTGAATCGTTTCCGGCTAGTCGTATTCTGATTTCGATTATTTTATTTTATTTTATTTTTTTCTCGAGGCACCTTCGCAGACGAAAGAAGTGATTCAATCCGCAGCTTGTGGATTAACCCGATTACACGCGATGAAAGGACAGCGTTGCAACACGGCACTTGAACTTCACCTGTGGTTACGGAGTGGAATTGCCCGTGGGTGCCGAGGCCGTGGCGTCTCTGGCCAAGCTTATTTGTTTTGTCCGGTCCGTCAGAATTTTTTCCGAACCAGACCTCTTCCGTGGAGCTTCAATGGGCCCTCAGTTACGAACTCCTCAGGTCATCCTGGCCTGTCAGTGTTTTCCTTCCTGCTGTTTTAAACGCGTCCTTTTTAGAAAATCCAGCCTCGGTGTAGAAAAAGCGTTTGTGCAACGCTCAGCCGGCGGGCTCGTTCACCGAACGCTGCTCTTTTTCGAAGTCGTGTTCTTGTCTGCGCGACACACCCGCATAAAATGTCACACCCTTCCTCCTCGAGCGAAGCTTAAAAATTAAAGACGCTCTAAATTCGATTAGATTCAGCTGTATTGTCATTCCACGGTACGAGTACAGGGCAACGAAATGCAAAAACAGCAGCATGTGCAGAGCGAATAAATAAATGAAATAAATGAACCGTCTGACATGGTGCTTTATGTCAGTGATAAACTGGAGCTTTACAGATTGAGTGCTATGTACATATTATCCAGATTGAAAGATGCATTAAATGTGATTAAATTCTATAGGCGGAAACTATGGAAATAATTTACAAGAGAAAATGTACAAATGATAAATTATGATATACAAAATATGCAGTTGAAATGGAAATTAAATTGCTCTTAATTGAATGAATATACACAGTAGCTACCGAGAGTTACTAGCTTAATGATGCCATGATTGGGAAATAGTTTTGCAGCAGCAGCAGCAAGACATACAAGGACAAGACAGTGACAAGCTTAAGATAAAAATAAAGTAAAATAAACTCTGAAGTGTAAAAGTAGAGAGTAGAATCGGAGTAAAAACAATGTCTATTTTCCAATATACAGGAATAAATAAGGAGAAAAGTGTCAATGCGAAGAAGCCCAGTAACTGGTTCCAGTGAGTTATTATTTTGGTTTGTGGCGTGAGGTAGGAAAGATTTCCTGGATCACTGCGTTGGACAGCAGAGCTGAAACAGTCTGCCGGAGAAGCTGCTCCGCCGTCTATCCAGCGTGAGGTGGAGGGGGTGGTCCGGGTAGCGTCCTCTCAAAGTTCTCCACCCCGAGACCGATCTCAGAGCCGTCCCCCCCGATGACTCTGTCGAGTCTGCAGTCTGGAGTCTCTGGCTCCGACGCTGCTCCCCCAACGCGTGAACGTGTGATTGCGCTGTTGCGGAGTAATTTGCCGATATTGCCCTGGAGCTCCGCTGGCCCTGCACGACGGCCCTCGGGCGGCCAGCTCCAGGTGAAGCCACAGATGGAGACGGATGGGTTGGTCTGCATCGGCCAGATGAAGGCATCCAGCGGCCTTGGCAGCAGCAGCAGTGCTTCCCGGAGAAGCTCTGAGAGCAGGCGGTGGTGGTGGTGGTGGTGGTGGTGGTCTGGTTTCTGTCTCTTTGTGGCTGGTTGTCAGCGTTTTAATGGTGTTTTTACATTGTGCTCTTTATTTGCCGTACAGGAACAAAGAAATTGATATGGGATCAAATTGAGAGCTGAAAAGCGGCTGCGCGCTGAGGGCTCCGGGGGATTACGGTCCACTCCAGCTACCGGCGCAAGTGACAAGTTGGCACTGCCGACCCAGGAGCACACAGTGGACTCTGCCGGCAGAACAAACACTGACCAAACCGCTTCGGAGAGTTTCCACATCGTAGCGCGTTGACTGTCCTTAGGAGTCGTGAAGCCATAAGAAAATACTTCTGGGGAAATTGCTAGTTCTTGGCATTGTCTAATGGTTGGGATCTATGAGGAGCCGTCTGATCTCAGAGGTTTAGTGTGTGTCTCTTGCATCACGGAACAGTAGGATGAATAATGCACACATTAGAAGCATTATTTCTTTTTAACCCTCACGTTATATCATCACATTGTATCATTGAAAACGCTGTCAGAACGTAGGAGGTTCTGTCGCTATTTGGTGTGTCGCTATATTACATATCGTCTGGCACCAAGCGGATTCTTACACAGCCGCATTCTTTGTTTCCTCCGATGGGCCCAAGGTCTTCCCGTGGTGGAACTAACCTGAAAGCTCTCCGTCTTGCCGTTGTTTGTCGCAGCGTTGATCAAAGTTCTTTTCAACCGACGCCAACGATAAGCTCAGAATATCATCGCAAGCTCGAGTCCGAATATCACCAAAGAGGGGGTTGTTTTCCTGATTTTCATGGTCACCTTTTACTTGCCGTATCTGACTCGAGGCACGTACCCGCAGATTGAGTCATCTGGTCCTGTCCAGAATGGCCACACTGCCACTAACACAGAACTTTTGTCAGGGGCAGGTGACTCATAAAGTACAGCAGTTGAGGCCTGACTGTGGCAAAATAAATGAGCTGGTCTGTTTTATTTGCAGCAGGTCAAACTCTCCTGACATGTCTGTGGAAACAAGGAAGCAGAAAGTCATACAAGTGCATCGGGGATGGATCCATCCCAAGACAGTCCGCTAACTATTTACCGTTCGGTTTGTGCGGATTATCCAGCTCCCCGTGATCCCGGCTAGATAATACAGCGGGGTGGATCTCCTCAACCCTGTCATTACCTCCTTGGAACACCTCTTTCTTGAAATTGCTCTGAGTAAAGCCCGACGCCTATTTCCAGGTCAACACCACAGCGAATATAAGTAGTCTTCCGCGAAGCGCAGCTCCTGCGTATCCGTCTCGCCGGGAGCAGGTGAAAAAGTCAGACGGCTACGTGAGGTTGAATATGACGGGCAGATGCTGTTTCCTGCACCTGCTCGACACGGCAGGTCTCATGCATGTTCGAGATTTATGAAACTAGAGCTACATTGGCACCCGGTGTCCGGTTTCTACGAACACACGTGATGCACTTGACCAGAACCCACAAACAAACGGACGCATTTCATTTGGTTTATCGAACGTCCGGGTACTGCCGTTTGGCTAACCGTCAACCGGGACACGGACACACATCTATAGTGTTAGCAGTCACACCCAAACAAGTCAAAACATGGTCTGCGGCGGGGCGTTGTGTAATCATGCTGAGGTTCGTAGGTGTTTGTCCAAGGAAAATCTCAAAGCAATGGTTTAGACCAGTGGTCCCAAACCAGTGGGCCGCACAGAGAGAATACATAACTTACATTATGTCCGTTTTATTTAAGACCTGATTCTGTTTTATTTTGGAAAATATCCGGATTGTCTCCTTCACCTCTGTCTACGACTCACCGTTGACGCAAGATCCTTTGCCTCGCTGGCATGTCTTACCCATAGCCGTGACCTTCTTATCGGGGCTACGCCGGCCGCTAACACATAGCGCATTACCGCTAAATTGAAACCCCCGAGCTAGCAAAATGAACAAAAAAAACCAAATGTCTTTGGAAAGTTTCTTTGCGGAGGGTAAAAGGAGAAGGAAAAAGAGCCGACGACCAGAGAGAAAAACAAAGCTGCATTTAACGAACAATAGCAGGAGTCCAGCTTGAAATATGGATTTATTGCAACGCAGCGCGGCAGCTCCGCTCTAATACGCTGCAACCGGCTCGTTACAGAGAAACAAGCTCAGGGCTCCCAGTGATTTAACGTGATGGCGAGTTGTATTTGTCATGCACTTTTTATTTGTTCCAGTGGTCGATCATATGTTGTAGGCGTGGTTAACCTTTAGCATGACGAGCAGAGAGTGCGGGGCTTGGAGGCCGTTACTCATGTTATGATGTTGGCGCCGTGTCACGAGGACGCCGCTAATAAAGTTGCACACACAGTGGATTCACGTTCATTCTTATATTTAGTAATTATCAGTTTTTATGCCGGTCTTATCATTGAATTTTGGTGTATTTATCCACCACAGCTTACCGGCCGGTCCGTGAAAATGTTGTCTGACATTAAACCGGTCGGTGGCGCAAGAAAAAGGTTGGGGATCAATGGTTTAGACCAAGAGTCTGATACAGTTGTGGAATGATGTACATTTTTGTGGCGTTCGGGGAAATTCTGTTCACTTAACGCGACAAACACCATCGACATTCTGGTGACACATAAAAGTATATGAATATGAGTATATGAACGCAGAGCCAAACACTGCCCTTCGATGGAGACACAGTGGCAGGACTTACTGTCAAATGAACTGATCCGGTTTAATTTTCCTCCGACTAATATTTCCAAACAATTCGCCGTTGTTTCGGTGAGCAGAGACCAATCAAGTTTTGAATATCTGCTCCGTGCCACGCGACGTCACATCCGTGCCTGCTTTCGGCCGCTGATTTCAAACTGAATTCTACAGGGAAAACCGCATCCGTGTCGTCGTTCTTGCCCAGCAAACGTTTAATCCCCGAATGGTTCCTTTTTAATTTTCAATTACGGGCGGTTTTTGTGTTGTTCATCAGTGTGAATCGTCTCAGCGTCAGTCTCTCAGGAGATGAAGTGTGTCTCAGATCCAAGGGATAATCACCTTCCAGTCACATTAAATGTAATCGTAAATTCTTAAGTACCAGTTGCAGACGTGTGGAGAGCAGCAAGCCTGCAGGTTTTTTCGCGATTGCATTAATGTTTTAGGTCGTAAAAGTTGAGCCATTAAACTGAAGGCCCTCCTTCGCGAGGCCGCGGCAAGTTGTGTCTGGCTGTAACGGCTGCCTGTCCCGGGGAAGATGCTGCTCACGACTCACCCCTCACGCCCCGAAGAACGACGTCGACCGTGATTTCTTTTCGGAGGAGGCTCGCTGCACAAATAAGATACTACTTTACTGATCCCCACAGGGGAATTTCAGGATTCGGAAATCATCCCAAACTAAATTTTCTGTTTGTTTGTTGTTTTTTTTTTTTGTTTGAATTCAAATCAGAATATTTGAAACCTGAGGCACTCGCCTGTCAGCCGGCGTGTTTCTTGTACCCCTAGCGTTCCAGTACGGGACTGTCTGTGAGGGATTACTGGTCCAACCTGCCCGTTGGCTGGATTAGCAGGGACCTGCTTCTCCGCCCCCCTCTGATTGCATCAACCCATTTATGAGGAGTTTAATGGCGCAGTGCAATTTGCCCGCTCATGTGTGAGGAATTGCCTTCATCTTATTTAGACTTTTTTTTTTTTTTTTGGCCCTCCTTCTCTGCATCTCTGAGTTGCTGCAGGGCGACGGCAGCTTCGGGAGCTTTTGCAGCCGTAATGCACGGAAATACAACTGACTGCCGTTAAGTCGTTTCGCCAAATGTTCATTTTGTTGGACGTAGCGGATGCAAAAACGCACTGTTGGTCCGGCTTTTAGTTTTGCGCTCACAAACGGCTCCAGTACACTGCTGCCGTTTCACGCCGCTCAGATAGGGAAACGTTTTCATCGGAAATGTCAAGAAGCGGTGACACACAGTCGCTGGCATAGGGTTATTATTGTCCTGGAGGCTGTGAACACCAAGACCAAGATATTGCAAAAAGCTCTCCGGTGTTAGACCCTGCTTGTTCTCAGCCGTGTGCATGGAGGAAGCCTGTTTATACAAAACAAGCACCTGCGTGATGGCTTTTAGGTGTTAATCGCTCATACGTCAGCGGTTAGATGACAGACCTGTTACTGTATGATGCCTGGCGTCTGGGAGGAGGACAGGGGCAGTTACCCTCAGAGGGCATTCCATCACTGGCTGAATACATTGCTTTGAAGACATGATGTTTACCATGAAATCTCATGCATAAATATAAATATATATTTTTATATATCTGCAACGGGGGGTCCCAAACTGGACAAGATGTTGTTTACATGCATTTAAGCAGTGGAATCAGATGCAGAAATTCTGGTCTGACCCTCAAATCATTCATAAGTTCTTGTGGTAATCTTCTTGTCGTGGCCTCCGGACATGAGTTTCTTCTCTTGAAGATGTTTCACCCGTCATCCGAGAGGCTTCTTCAGCTCTGAGGATTGGTTGAATGCATTGCTTTGGCTACGAACTGAAGACAAGAATGACAAGAATTCACCATGACCTGGATGACTGAGAACCTCCACGTTCATTCGGGAGAAAGTATGTTTTTGGATTGTGCAATAAACTGAGTAACCGTGACATGACAAGTCATTCCCATGGTTCGCATCACGAAGACAAAGATAAAACGGTTGAAAATGTAAAACTATTGCAGAGTGCTGTTGCTCCCATCAACACAGTGGATCCTCGCTGCTTCCGGAGAAAGTATTGAATCCCATAACTCTCTTCTCACCGTGTTGGATTCAGGCCCGTTGACGATCTCGTGTTTGTAGCGAGCAGTGATTCTGCCCTTCCTTTGTTTAGGGTCCGTGTCAGAACCTGACAGATTGATTTACCGGTTTCTGGTCTGCTGTGAGATCTCCCGGCGGCCGTGCTGGAATGTCTCCGAGAATGTGGCGTTCGGATTGTTGAGAAGGAAAGGGGGGCGACGACACCAGCCAATGTTTTGGGTCGAAAAAGCAAGTTATGTCTCATTTTTGAAAATCTAGAATATCGTATTTTTACTTTTGCGCTCCACCTAGCAGTGTCTTTGGTCACGGATCGACGGAGACACTACCGCCGCCAATTAGCCCCCCGCTTTTCACCTCCGCGGTGGCAAACGTTGATCCCCCCCCACCCCCCGGCCTTCTCCGCATCGAGCCGCGGTGGTTGGGTTACGTTTAACCCGTGAGTTATTTGGCCTCGTGAAGACTTTACCGTATAGCTGTCAAATCTTGTGACGTGTCATGCGGTTGTGAAATGCCGGCAGCCCTGCCGGCGAGGCCTCCCGGGCGTTGGGCGAGGGGGGGGGGGTCAGACCCGAGCGCTCCTTCTCCGTTCGGGGGTTTTCTGTCACCTGGTCGGAAAAAAAGCTGGCGTGAAATCGACTACTCCAGGATGGTTGACGCGTCTGAGGGCTTTCGCTGAACTGTCACAAGAGTTCATATGCTGCCCGGGCCTCGCAGCAGCTGGAGTATGCACTCCACCCGCCTCTTTCAGAGATGTCAGGTTTCTAGTGTCATCTCTTAGCATGAGTATGTTAAAATGACTGTTTAAGTATAGGCCATATTTATTTTCAGTGCATCGGTAAATGTTGGAGTATATTTAGCATCACAGCACAGAAGAGTTGGATCAGGGTTTGATATAATTCACACTCATTTGGTAATTTCACTTCTGTTGGGTCTCTTACTCCATTTGGTGAAATCAAACGCGCAGGAGGACTGATGTTAAAATCAGATAAAGTTTGGATGCAAAAAACATCAGGTTCTTTGCTGTCATCCATATATCTTATTCTCTATATACTTTGTACAAAATGGCTGTTGTGGGCGGGTTTGGGGTTTACAGTCAGTGCTTGAGGTACTTGAACATTTTATGATTTGGTTTCCCGTGATACTTTCTTGCAGACCAGTGATGCTCACCAGCCGCCGGTTCTGTATAAACTCCATGAGCCAGGTGTACCGTCGGCCAAAATAACTTCCACAACACGTTGCATAAATGCTTAAATCACAGGTTTATTGAGGTATGTTTTTTTAAATTATTGTTAATTCGGACGACACTGTACCCGACGTACCTTTCTCTGTCTTGGTCCGGTTTCCGCTCTGTTAAATCTGCCAGCCTGCAGCTGACATGAGGTGAAAGAAGTGGCCTCAGTTAAATAAAGATCCCCTCACAGAACTCATCAAAGAAGCGGATGTAAGGATTGTTGGAAAAACTCGCCACTCAAATCACATCTCGCAACTGACAATTTTAGTAAAGTGACATATTGTTGTGAATATCAGCAGCGCTTTGTATTCTGTTAAAAAATCAGAGTGATTCTCTGATTTGCTGGTATTGGATGAAACACGAGGTAATATCTGAACAAGGGAAGTACTGTTTTTTTCCCGCCGACCCCCCAAAGACCAACCGAACGACCCCTCCCCCGCCTCGTCCCAGAATCCATATATTCCCTCAGACATTCATGGATTATCCCTCGGCCAGTGTTTCCAGACCCGACCAGGTTTTAATGAAAAAATGATCTGGCAGGCGGTCTGACGCTTAAAGTGCAGCAGGGCCCTGAGGTGTGTGTGTGTGTGTGTGTGTGTGTGTGTGTCCAGAACGAGGCGGTCCAGGAAGAGATAAGACACTGCACAAAAACACTCAGACGGTCTGGCTTGTTGGTGTTTGAGCTGCGGTGAGAGACGCAAACCCCCGGAAAAAGGCGACAGGAAGATTTCCAGCGTATAAATAGATGAGCATCAACCCTTGACTCTCCGCACGCACGCGGCACCGGCAGAAGTGAACAAGAGCGGAATTTTCCGGCGCAAATGAAGAACGCCGAGGATGTCGTCTTATGAATCTAAAACAAGGACGGTCAGAGTCGTGATAATAACCGGATCCGCCGTGAAGCTCCGAGCATGAGCCTGTGAGACAAACCCAACGCGAGAAGAACCGAAGGACAGGTGGACGGTCGGTATCCACCGCCACTCCACCGCCTTCTGCTTCCACGAGAAACAGGGCGAGGTCCTTTACCAAGCGGTCAGGTGTGGTGGCCCTGCATTCCTCACACTTTGCCGGAGCATGAAAGACCCTAAGGAGTTTGCTCAGACCTCAGCAGGCAGGTTGACAAAGATTGCAAAAGCCTCTATAAACACGACTGCCTGTGTAAGACTGTTTTAACTATCAATAAAAGAGCGATACTACAAGTTTCACACACTTGCTCTTGAGAGGCTTTGAAGGGATCTGAAAACCGCCGTTGTGCAAGTCTCCGCGCTGACGGAGTCGTCTGCACTTCGACAGTTTTCGCGTTGACCTTTGAAACCAAATGTTGGATATCTTAGCGTGCCCGTCACACCTGCCCCAGAAAGGGATTTTTTTTTTTTTTTTTTTTTTTTCCGGGGGTTTTTGCACACAGTTGTGTATCTAGGGAGGGGTTGCCAGATATTTTTTAGATGT
>CAAKHD010011923.1:49961-66661 GCA_901007705.1 Fistularia tabacaria
TCCCCCTTTTTAGTGTTCATTTTTTTTTTTTTGTCTTTTTCAAGGTTTGTGTCATGTATTGTCGTCTCACTTTGTCGGTTCCCAAATTTAGGGCAAGGCCGGTGTTGGGACTGGTTTCAAACACCCTTTTTTTTTTTTTTTTTTTTTTTTTTTTTTTTTTTTTTTTTTTTTTTTTTTTTTTTCAATTTTACATTTCGCAAATCATCTCAATTATAAATGGGGTAAAAAACAAAAATAAGATAATTGGCGTATCTTTTAAGTCACAAAGAGTAATTTGTCGTTGGTATGAAAGTCTGAACAAGGTTCAACCGTTTGAGCCACACATTCGAGGACATCCATCCGTTCGGCCCTATTTATTGATCACAGCTGAGATGTGTTTTCTTTTCATCCGTTTTTTTTTTTACCAAATTACACATGTTAAAGGTGGCGCATTATTTCCTTTTAGTGACTCGTCGTGATATATTACCAGTATTTCACTTCCTGCCCGGAAGGCCCGCCGCACGCGTTGAAAAGCTTCTGAGCCGAGTGGCAAACAACTCACGCTAACTCCTGAGGAAATAAAAAAGAAGGGGATGCTTCGAAGACGAGGGTGTAGTTCCCATTTCAATCTGAATGTAACGACTGGCTGCAGCTCCGGACGGGATGCGTTCAGTTCTCAGCTGCAGCCACAGTCTATTGGATGTACGGCTGATAACGGCCTTCGCCTCAGCCCACGCTAGTTTTTGGTTTGAAAATACAGAAAGAGAATATGACAATAATTTTGTAATTTCCGCCCATATTTAATGGAGGAAAAAGTTTTGATTTTTAGATTTTAACATATCCATAATAACTGCCATATTTCCAGTGCTTGTTACCGCTCTACTTGTTGTGCTGTATTTCTCCCGAGAAATCAAAGGACATTTCCAAACGCTCCGTGTCATTTGTTGAAATGGTTTCTCGAAGTCGCCTGGCAGCCAGATGGATTTGCTTCGCTCACGTTTCATTTCACTCTCTGGTCTGCGTTTTGTCCGGCGATGGCCAGGCTCGTCAGGTGGAATATAAAGAAAAAAATCTACCCGCGTCCTTGGAATATTTTAGATTTGGTATTTTTGTAATCTCTCCAGCCCCCGATACGTCTATGAATACTGCTGTTGTTCATGAACCCTGCGGAGTCTTTCACAGGGGAAACATTTGTATAAATCCTCTCTAGTCGCAAGTCAAACAACCCGGTCGACTTTAAAACAGGTTGTGCTGCAGTTTGACGCAAACACGGAAAAGGACTTTTCTCCGGGTACATTTTTTTCTTTACAATGTCCGGCTTCAAAAAGAATTTCAAATGCTCCGATCAGCCTTTAGCAGTAATACTCATTGTTCGGCCGAACCGATTAGTTTTTGCTTCATTTGTTTCTTGGGGTCCGTGCGGTCTTGGTTTTCTAACAGTTACGCCGCTGTAAAGTCATCGCTTACAAATAATTACTTACTATATACAGTTTGTGTCAAGCCTTCTTATCAATTTATGTCTGATAATGGGAGCCCTGATTTTTCCTGAATGACGTTCACATCCTGACGGCTGCGATGTAAATACTTCTTTGTGGCTATGGAAGGGGTTTACACTGAATAAAATTTCAATACAAAGCGGTGCCACTCTTGCTCTTATTTGATATATGCTAATCTGCATGAACGTAAGAGCCTGAAGCCGTCCACGACTTTGCATTCTGCCTTTGTCATTCACAGTTCACTTTGAGAGGGACCCTGATCAGTATCAAGAATGTTGAACATTGCAAATATGGAGGGGGAAAAAAAATCATATCAATCATACCTGTCAGATGGACTTTTTCTGTGAATCTGTTGGATAAAACTTGCCTTTGGATGTGTTAAGCATTTGTTAAATATTGTAGCTACTGCAATCAAATAAATGGCAATAAATGATCTGTGATACGTTGGTTATGTCTGTAAATATTAGGGTTTGCATTCCGAGAGAATTCCCCCCCCACTTCATTGTCATCGTCCGAAGAAGCCACACGAAGAATGTTCTGAAGAAACCTGCGTAAGAAGTATCACAGTATCAGGATCACAACAGTTACAATAGATTAGAAAAGTCTTCTACTGTCAATGAGGCGCACAAGTTGTGCAGTGCAACGAGATCTTTGCTTCCAGCTCTGTGAGATGGTCGCAGTGCAAAGAAAAACAGTCTCTAGAACGAAATAGCAGAACAGAATATGACCCAGGTCTAACGTAGATGATCGAAATCTATTTAAGGGTTGTAGAATGGCTCAGGTGGATGGAGCATAAATATTATAATAAGCTTAAAAGCCTTTCACGTCCCGGTTTATGTGGGAGACATCAGGATTGACAAAGCCCGCAAACACATCGATGTAATCATGCTCGCACATGGAATCACAATGCATTAGTTTAAAGGTTAGAAGTGGTCGATAATTGTAAGAGTGCTAAGAGAGCACTACGCATCGCGAAGGACTCCACACATCCCGCACACACACTGTTTCAGCCGCTTCCATCCGGCCGGCTGCAAAGGAGCATTCAGAGCAGAGCCAGCAGGCTAACAAACAGCTTCTTCCCGGAAGCTGTAAGACGGCTGAACGCGAGCCGTGCTCCATAGACTCTCTCCTTATCCACCTGCACTGACCCACACACTTTAAGACAATGTTTGAGGAGCAATATTTCATATTTCATATTCATTATCACAGGCGCAATAACAAAACAACAACCCCCTTGCTCTTACAAGAAAATTTAGCGCCAAGCGTGCTAACTTCTGCCTTAAATCGTTCTGTGATCGATGTTTACATTTGCCCCCTTTTTGGTTTCTTTGCTCTTATTCATTTGGTTCTTCGTGGCTTGAAACCGGACCAGGGTGATACTTTCCTACCACATACTGACAGGGATACTGGTATGACAATAAAAGTTCCTTGAATCCTTCAATCCTATGTGGGAAGAACACAAGGGTGCGATCGCATAGTCAACAGCTTCGTGGGGAGATAAGAACAGACTGTCCGTTTGAGTGAAAAACAAAACATGAGTACGAGCGTGTGACTGAGCTAAAGATAGCCAAAAAGGCACGAGTGGAAAAGTACTGAGCGCAGCTGTTTCGAGCACAGCCTAAAGAATAGATACTGGTGCATTTCCTCGTGGAGCCAGACTCACGCTGGCAGCGGCTGTGACAGCGGTCTCCAGATGCGCATCTATATTAAGAAATAAAGCGTAGTTAATTCAGAAGAGAGTCTCCGAGTGGATCTCCAAGTGGATCTCCTCTTCGATCGACGAACCCGGTGAAGTCGCCGTACTTCAGCAGTTTCGGGCGCTTGCCCGGGATCCGGTGTTGTGATTGGGAGGCGATTCTCCAAGTCTGAAAACGGAAAAGGAAAACGCCTGGAGAAACACGGGAGGCGGCAGAAGGCAGTCCATTCCCCGAGGCCAAGTGGGTTCTCCTGAAAGTCGTCGAGCGGAAGTGGTCAGAGCCCAGGTGGACGGGACCCCACCGGGTGACGGACCGAACATCTCACGCCGTCCGGCTCAGAGGCAAGGGAGGGACGCGGTTCCGCCGGAGTCAGTGTGCTGCGGCAGAAGAGCCAGGAAGGTCCCTCGAGGAGATCCAGGAAGACCTCCAACGAGAAACAGAGACCCCCCGGCTCGGCGGAGTCAGAGAACACCCAGACCTCAACAGAAGGGGCAGAATAATCCCCTGGTCTGGGGTCAGACGCTAGGGTAGTCTACCCCTAAGACCGGAGCAAGAAGCGAAAAGAAAAAGAAGACAACGGTCAACAGACAGCATCATCATGGGGCACAGAGTGAATATAGCAGGAAAAAGGGAGCTACGCTTGTTCATGATGATTGCTTGTGCTATCTGTATGGTGAGGGGAAAAGATGTCTGCTTGGACTATGCGGGGGGATTGGAGTTCAATTATACTAACGGGGCCGGCGCGACGTATCAGTTTGACTTGTGTGATGTGATCAAGTGTGGGAATAACCCCTTAGAGTGGAGGGGTTATGACGTGTATTTGTGCGCCACCCCAGGACTACAGGCGGAGTGTGTGTACCAGAGAAGACCATGCGGGTTGATTGGGTGTGTGGACGGGTGGTGCTCGGACTGGGGTCAGGTGGTAGGGTGGACGGGGACACAGTGGACACCCAATTATAGCTACGGCTCCAAAGACAAAGCTAGGCGGGTTAAATTTCAGAGGGGGCAAACAAGGGAATCGGGTGGGTCAGGAGTAAATCCCTTGCTGTTATCACTCACTCACATCACGGGAGGGTTTTTCCCCGATTCTCACTCAAGTAGCCGGGTGCTGTATCTCGTCCTGGGGGTCGATATTGCCGGCAGCGACCCGCAGGGCATAATCAAAATAAATTTCCAGGACCCGGCACCGAGGTCGGCGCCTCAATACCAGGGAGGGGGAACAAGCGGCCCAAGTACCACATCAGTTCCGGCGCCACCGAAAGAAATGTCAGATTAGCTGAGAAAGGGGGCGTGCGCGCCATGTTCGGTGACATGTGCTGCACATTCGTTCCAAATCACACTGCACCCCATGTATCCGTCACTAAGGCTCTCAAGGGCCTCAGGGCCCTCTCCACGACCCTGCATGAGCGCTCTGCGATGGACAGTCCCCTAGAAGAATGGATGTCGTCAATGTTTGGAAAATGCAAGAATTCGATAATGTCTATTTTCTTATGTTGCCATCTTTGCAGCCATTTTGGTTACATGTGGATGTTGTTGTATTCCCTGTATCCCTTGCTCTGTCAATCCGTCTGATCACTGCCACAATAGAAAAGAGGGACATAGCAGACAAAAGTCCTAGGAATCTGTTGTTGGCACCTCAAGGGACAGGTGAATAGGAGTTAATTAACTTGGAAGCACCTATGGAGGAGTGATATCTCAAAAGAGATCCAAAGGGGGAATTGTGGGAGTGATCAGGATTGACAAAGCCCACAAATGTAATCATGCATGCAGGTATAATCACAATACATTAGTAGTTTAAAGGTTAGAAGTGGCAGATAATTATAGGAGTGTATGTTGGAAGAAAACATCCAGATGCACATCTGTGTTAAGAAATAAAGTCTCCGAGTTGATGGATCTCCTCTTTGATCACCGAACCTGGTTAAGTCGGAGTACTTCAACATTTAGCAGCCCAGTTGTACTCCAGAGTGTGCAGCCTTATCTAACACAGTAACAACATGCATGCAGAGAAGACACATCACGCTATATGCACATGAAACCAATACATCAGACCCGAATCCTATGTACGGTCTGTCAATATAGATGATCTCGTTCTGCTTTTTAATAGACTGTAAATCGTGTGATGTAGACCCAAAAAATCTGATTTACTCCTTATCAGTGTGTAAAACGCATTAATGAATGGAAAAGAACAACGGCTATGCCTGCAGGGTTTGCGAGGTTGCCGCCGACTATCGCGATGGTTTCTGCCTATCGCGATACTTTTGATTGAAACGGAGTAGGTCTCGCGAGTTTTCGTTTGTGCGGGCCTCTCGGAGAAGGTGTGCTTCATGGCGGTTACGGAGACTGCGGTAAATATATATTTCTTTTGCTAAACCGAGATCGTGCGAAGCTTTCGGCAGGAGTGTTGCCAGGACATCGCAATATGTGTTTTCGTTTACCGCCATGCGTTCCCGGTAATCGAACGGTGTATCTTATGCGGGGAAAAACGAGCGTTCTGTCCGCGCCGCAGTGTGATGACTTCGGCGCTGTAGCTAATAAAAGCTAGCAAGACTATGCTAACATAAGCTAATGTTACGCGCAACCTGGGCCTAGTTAAATATCGAGTACGTTTTCCAATAATACTGCTCTTAGGGTCGTTGGAGCTCGACTAAGTTTTCTTTCAATCAGTGATCCAAACCAATTGAGGTTTACACTTTCGGTAAAGTTTTAGTTATCGCCCGTTAATGCTTTTTGAGCCAACCGTGGCAGTGGTCCTTTAGAATCCATGTGTGCTAAGCTAACATTAGCCGATTATTCATCGGAGGAAGGCGGACTGGCCTTTTTCGTAGGTTGCACTGTGAAACACTGCTAGTTGCCTGATTATCCTATTGTTAGTCTGAAGGCATTTTTTATTTTCCCTAGAATTTGTTGAATTGTTAAAGCTTCCCCACCAGTCATCTTCCCCTTGGGGGCTTTCCTGCCTCAATCTGGTGGACCCAGCGATTAGCAGGTTGCGTAGGTAAGGAGTTCGTCCGGTCTCACCCGGCTGAAGCCCCGGTGTTTGTGCTTTCCATGCTAGCCTCTTTAATAATAACAACCTGTCATTAGTGGAATGAAGTGTAACTTCAAATATTGGAGTTCTCTGCTACGGTGATTATTCGTATGACTGTAGTTTATCGGTCATAACCACATACTTCCATGTCCGTGTTGCGGTTACTACATTCATTTGCTTGTACTGTTTTCAGGGAGGTGAAGCTCTGACGATGGAGAATGGACAGGGCACAGGCTCGAAGCTTGGCCTGCCACCACTCACCCCTGAACAACAGGAGGCACTTCAGAGGGTAGGAGGGAAGCCCTTTGCCATACAGTTTCTCTCCGACACCTTTGAGATCCTAGATGAACACATTTCTGCAGCACATGAGTGATTAAGTGTCTTGTTTCACGTCGCAGGGTGTACTTCTGTGCTCATTAAATTTCCATACAGTCCTTAAATGCCATCTGGTTTAATACACACCCTCTGGTGCAACCAAGACACGTCATCAGTGATGTAACCTGGGGTGTGGGGGCACCCTCACCCAGGCGACCCAGCCACGGGTGATCGATCCCCGGCTTGTGTCTAGGGAGATTGTGTGGCCCATGGATACCTCTTCTTGATCCACGGCCTTCTTGATGCCTTGAATTGGCTTTCAAAAACATTTTACTTCCCATAAATTCCTTATGTTACATCAAACTAAGGGATAACAAAAGGCTCGTTACGTAAAACTGAAGTAAAAACAGGGTTCGTCTACATTCTGAAAGTTCACAAATCAAAATCGGCCTTATAAAACTGAGTCTATTGATTGCTTGATTATGTGCATGCATGGAATTCGCGCTAGAGACCTATTCAAATGTGTTTAATTTGAGTTCAAGTCTTGAATGCCGGGATCTTTAAAAAAAAAAAGTTTTCACAAACTTTTTATGTGCAGAAATATTTATGTGTCACAAAGTCTGTTAAACGTGATCAGAAACAGAAAGAGTTTAGTAGATTCAGCAGTTCCATGTTAGTCAAAGCAATTTGTTCCAACGTGAAATGGAAATGGCCTTTTAAGAGGTCTCTCTTCATATTCACATAATTCGGTTAACACGAAGCTGTTGTAAATCTTGTGATGGACTGCATGGATACGTGCTTTTATTGCATTTATGTTAGTCAATTTCCCCACATACTCGGGCTTTTCTGTGGACAAATAATGCATCTTAATGTACCTGCAAAGTATCTTTGACAAAACCTATTACAATTGTGTTCCTTTCATTGAGGAATCTAAATAAAGCTCTGTCTCTCTTCAAGGCAAAGAAGTATGCCATGGAACAAAGCATTAAGAGTGTGTTGGTGAAGCAGACCATTGCCCATCAGCAACAACAGCTCACCAACCTGCAGGTGAGATGTTCACCATTTATCAGTGCTGCGCCAGGAAAAATGTTTATAATGCTCTCTTTGGCTGTGAATCTGGAGTTTTAGATTGAATATCTGTAGTGATTCAGGACGCCTCTCCTTTCAGAAATCCTCTTTTATTTTTTTGTAATAGATTCAATAAAGTTCTTATTCCCTTCTTTCCCGTGCTGTGGCAAAGAAAAGACCACATGTGTAGAACACATGCCCTTGCTTTGCCTCTGCTCTTTTTCAGGTGGGGAAGATCATCATGAAGGCTTTGGTTATAATGTTAAACGCGACTTGTTTGTGATTATTGTTGTCTGGAGATTTATGATTTAAATAGTGGAGGAAACTCCTCAAACTGTATGTTGTTTAGAGGGAGGTTCTGCATTTAGTGTTAGCCTGACCACTTTTGTTAAATCTATCAAAACAATGACCTTTTTGAAAAAAAAAGTCAAAGCTAAGGGATATCTAACCTACTTTTCAGCACTTTTTTCATCTTTACTGTCTTTCAGATGGCAGCAGTGACAATGGGCTTTGGAGATCCTCTCTCACCTTTACAATCGGTCAATAGATTATTAAATTTTTTTCTGTGCGCATTCCCAATGGAAAAGGACTGTTACCCTTCTTGTATTGGTTTCTTTGGCATCAATCCCTGCCTTTTACTCTAAATCAAAGAATGCATATTTTGTAACAAAAATGGCTTTCTAGTGTTAGCGTGCCTGTGACCATGTCCAAAATCCTTTGCGAGCTGAATGACTGTTGTTAATTGTTGAACTGTTTTCTTGAGACGCAGTGGGAAAAATAATTTGCCTTAGTTTCTTTTTTTTTTGTTTTGTTTTTTGTTCTTTTTTGAATTTAGATCACCAAAAAGACATCTGTTCTGGGGGCTTTTAGAGGGATTTCTAAATGGTTTATAGAACAAGAAGTCGCGCCTCTTTGAAAAATATGCATTTGATAAAAGAAAAAAAACCTCTTGGCATGGGATAAAAAGTGCATAGCAGTCCCTATTAATGGACTACAATGAGAGAACTGCCGGAACATGGATCGTTGTCATTTTCATGATATAATGAATCAGGCTCTTTGTTCTATTTTCTTGGTGAAAGAAGAAAATTTCATGGAGGCAGGCTGATTGCGACACATCCGCAAAACACAGCACAATTCAGTGTTTTAACCACCCATCCCCTTAGACTTGAGAAGAAAGTTTGAAAATATTTTCATCAAGACTTTGTTTGGATTTCGTATGAACTCCACGATTACTTTTGTTACCTTACTTGCATCCCTGGACTACAGGTCAGTTACTGAAGCCAATATCTGTGAGGGCTGTGCATGTCAATCACTTCAATGTGTTTTCCTCCATATGTCTGTTCAATAGTAACAGAATAGAGGCCATGTAGTAATTACAAGTGGTGACATCAATACTGTGTAACTCTTATACATGTTAGTACTTCTTTCACAAAGATCTGTCCTTTGATTACTGTATTCCATTATTACTCCATTATCTTCAAATCCCTTAACGTTTGAATTGGCCTCTGGCTATTTTTTGGGAAAGCAAACACAATAGAACATAAAAATTTACTATTTGTGTGTGTGTGTGTGTGTGTGTGTGTGTGTGTGTGTGTGTGTGTGTGTGTGTGTGTGTGTGTGTGTGTGTGTGTGTGTGTGTGTGTGTGTGTGTGTGTGTGTGTGTGTGTGTGTGTGTGTGTGTGTGTGTTTTTCCTCCACTGTATGACTTTCTAATGCTTATGTGTCGTTTTTCCTGGTCGGCAGGTGGCAGCTCAGCGGCAACGTGCTCTGGCCATCATGTGTCGTGTATATGTGGGCTCCATTTACTATGAGCTGGGAGAGGACACCATCAGACAGGCGTTTGCCCCCTTTGGCCCAATCAAGAGTATTGATATGTCTTGGGACTCTGTAACAATGAAACACAAGGTTAGGTTGTGTTTCAACGCTAGCGAGTGACTAGTCAAACATAAGGAAGGAATTTGCCTGAGTCTTATAAATTGTGTGTGGTTCTTGCTTTCCGTTTGCTTGCAGGGATTTGCTTTTGTGGAGTATGATGTACCAGAGGCTGCTCAGCTTGCTCTGGAGCAGATGAATTCAGTCATGTTGGGGGGGCGAAACATTAAGGTGAGTCGAATGGAACCATGGATGTCTTAATAATACCGAAATTTATTGTCATGTACCTGAATTTTCCCAGTAAGTGTTCAACGTGGAAACATCTATAACGTCATGCAAAGTGAAGTTTTACCCGGTCACCTTTCAGTGGGGCCCGGCTACCTTTTTAGCTCCCATAGTTTCCATATCAATCTACACCCTCACGCAGTCATTTTTAGTGTGAATGTTGTGACTGTAGATGATAATGCAGGGCTACCTCACCTTTGAATTTGCCACATCAGCTACATGCTGCTCTAATGGTAAGTTGGCAAGTTAACATTACATTACCCAGTCGAATGAGATCACTGTATGTAACATGAATAAACAACACAAATACCAGTGTGCAATACATTCATTTGTTTGTGAATATGATTTCCGCCACCGTGGATCCATCTTTTGCATCGATTGTAGCCAAACCAAGACAATAACTCCAATGATCTTCGTTTACTTCACAACTTGTTTATCTTTTCTTTTTTTTGCGTTGTAAGATTCCTTTAAAAAAAGTGTAGTTTGGAAACAGGAATTCAGATGTCATGGCCATTTTTTATTTTACTCCCAGTTGTAACGAAACATGTACCGTAGCCATTGTCCATTTTTCGTAGAGCAGGTACAGTGCATTGCGGTCGCTGGAAGACCGACACACTAGACCAGGAAGAACAAGACACGATATTAGACCAAACACATCAGTGCGACACACGTCCAAGAGGCCTCTTCATTGTTTTATTCTTCATTCAAGACATTGCTCACATGTATTTCAAACACACTAATTTGTCTCTCTTGGCTTGTCTGTGTCTTTTGATTTCCAGGTGCGTGTGTGTGTGTGTGTGTGTGTGTGTGCGTGAGTGTGTGTTCAGTGTCCTGTCTGTCGGTGTGCCTGACTGCCTGCCTGCCTGCATTGTGTGTTCTGCTTCCATGATGTTGTCAAGGCTGTTTTAGTGACCGGTTCCAGTAGGATGGCCAGCGGCGCATGGCGTCGCTCTGTTTCCATGGTGTGCTGATGATGGGCTGCGCCTGGTTGGTGTTGCTTGGCCGCCCCATCTGTAGTACAGATCACAGTCCCACCGAGAAGATCGTGTTCTATTGGAAGCGCAGTTCTCTAGTTAAATGGGCGAAGTCCTCAGGCCGCGCAGCCGCGACTGAAGACTTAGCATTCCACTTTCGGTTTTGTCACCAGCTCAGTCAGACTGCATCTTTTGTCTAAAACTTTTATCTTGTTTCATTAAAGGATTGCAAAAAAAGGAAGAAATGTTAGAGATAAGGTAACCTTAAACGTTGGCAGCGCATGCAGGACACTTTTGATAACAGTCCAACGTAAAGGACTAGTCGGTAGTAGAGCAAATAGGAAAATCAAAATAGCTTTATCGCCGGTTAAATCAGAAGTTGCTAATAGTTCCAACGTGCTCGTGGTTTTAGAACAGCTTTCAATGTATTTTCGCCACCTTCTGGTGGGAGGGCATTTTTACACATTCATTTCCAGGTTAAAATTAACATTATATTCTATGACAGACCTTGTATATGTCGATGTTGAATTTTTAAAAGTCAGAGCCATCCTTATTTAACACGTTCCTTTTTTAGTGTTAAGATCCAGATAACAATTATCCTGGATGTTCGCCTTTCATCCGAAAGATATCAAGTCCAGTTGACACCAAAAGACATTGACGAGAATTAGCCATGAACCTCCAGAGACAATTAACTTATGATTTAGGTGGAAAATGCTCTACTTATACTAGAAAATACCTTAGATAATAAAATAAGTTAAAGAAATAACAGAAACTGCAGCGGTGCATTAGGTTTTTGGCGGCACTGTGGCCATCTTTGAAAGGATAACGTGCACTCTTTGACATTGTAGGAGAAAAAGTTATTTTTTTCTTCCCCCTATTCGTCTTTATTTTAAGGACAATGGACAGGACCGACGTCCAGTGAGAGACACATGTGACATAAGATGTGTGGTTACTGTGACTGAGCTGGTTGGCTGCCGAGAGTTAGCCGTGCAGGGTTTTAGCGCGCGTTCTCGTCTTTATGATAAATCACGTATTCAGTAGCGATGCTGGTATGATCTGTGCTATAGGTTGGGCGGCCAAGTAACATCGGTCAGGCGCAACCCATCATTGACCAGCTGGCAGAGGAGGCGCGCGCTTTTAATCGGATCTATGTGGCGTCGGTCCACCCAGACCTGTCAGATGATGACATCAAAAGTGTGTTTGAGGCTTTCGGAAGGATCAAGTCCTGTACGTTAGCCAGAGATCCCACCTCAGGACGGCACAGAGGCTTTGGCTTCATTGGTGAGCTGTGGGGACCTCTTTGGCCTGCGCTATGGCGTTTCCTCAGCGCCGCCTTTTAACTCCTATTTTGTTCAATTCCAGAGTATGAAAAGCCTCAGTCAGCCCTGGACGCTGTGTCTTCTATGAACCTCTTTGATCTCGGGGGTCAGTACTTAAGGGTGGGCAAAGCCGTGACTCCACCTATGCCCTTACTGACCCCCACAACTCCCGGTGGTCTGCCACCTGCAGCGGCAGTGGCTGCAGCGGCAGCCACTGCTAAGATAACGGCCCAGGCAAGTATGAATCCCTTCCAAAGGGATTTAATGGCCTTCCAGGTAAATATAACCCAGATCTAGCTAGAATTGAAACCAGTACCGATAAAATGGGCCAAGAATTTTTCTTGAGGTGACTGGGAGAAGGCCTGTGTTATTGACAAAACGAAACCCCCAATTGCCCTGTCACAAAGGCATTTTTGGGAGGAAAACTTTGGCCACAACCTTATTTATTCAGCTTATTTGTTCTCACTAGACAGAACTCTTCAGAGATGATCAGTAGATGTGGGACAGTAAAAGACACCTCCTTTAATAGTGAAAGGAAGCAAAGCTCCTCCCATTCACTAATTCGTTGTGCAAGCCAAGAGTCCTCTCTTGGTACGCACACAGTTCAGAGATGGGTGTCCAGTCAGGGTGAATAACCAGACAACTGCATTCCTGACAGTTTAAAAGGGAATGCACCTCAAATAAACCTCCAGTCAAGGTTTGCTAAGAGTAGTCATTTGGTAGTTACTGTAGCGATGCTGTTGACCTTGATTCTTCCCAAGAGGCAAGGTTGACCTCACTTTGTGTCATACTTTGTGATCGTTGACTGTGCTGCCTTGTGCTGTGTTCTGTGTGTTTCCCTTACCTAATGTCTTCGGCCCCCCCTCTCTTAAGGAGGCTGTAGCTGGCGCATCAGTTCTGGGGGCTTTAGCTGCGCCCCAGCTTCTCAGTCAGCAAATGGGAATACCGCAGGCTGTCATGGCTGCCCAAGCGCCTGGCGTTATCACAGGTATGAAAGAAAACATATTTGGAAGTTGCGTGCCATAACTCTCGTCACACATCCTCATTCACAACTTCTGCATTACAGTACTTGTAGTCCTGCATCTGTGGGATTGTGGTATCTGCTGTGCACTGGGCTTTACTGTAACCTTGGAACTTTGCTGAAAAACAACTGTACATTCTTGAGATGTTCTCAAGAAGTAGATTTTTATTTTATTTTAGCACCTGAACCCCAGCGGCCAGAAGATTATCTATGAATATTGGCATGTGGTCGTATATGAAGGTGTATATCTTTTAGATGGGGAAGTATTTTGCTGGTGTTCTCTAACTGACTTTAAAAGAAACCCTTTATCAAAGCACTCTGCCCTTCTACTGCTGGCGTCTCTAAAGCAGGGGCGCCCAACGCATCGATCCTGATCTCCTGGTTGATCTCAAAGGCAACGCGGGTCGATGGCGGAGCCCTGCCTCTCAAAATAAACTCTGCCGCACAACGTTTTAAAAAAACCCAAAACGACTCAACCGCCAGCCACAGAATACACAATAGTAGAGGTAGTCTGGGTAGATCGCAGGTCATTAAAAATCGCTGTTAGTCTAGCATCCATCCCCAATGCGACATTGACGCGCTTGATTGACACACAGCCCGGCCAATCCGAGATCTCGATCCAAATACCGTTCCGCTGTGACTGATGGACATTCGGAAGTGCGTTCGAGGCCGGGCTCCCTGATGGCTGACTGAGTCCATTCAGTGAAAGACCTCAAAAATGGACAGAATTGTATTGTGCCATACATGTTCATGCTGTTACGATAGGGAAACAGTACATATTTTAAATATTAAGTATACTTGGCACCCCTGCTCTAAAGTCAATCTCTTTCGAACCCAAAGGTTCAGTTGTCGCCTCATCCATTGGTTTTTCAGTCGCTTTCACGCGCTAACAGTGAGGTATAACTGCTGGATTGCAGATTTGCAAAAACTAGATGAACAATGAACAGGTTGGAGCTAACCCCCCCCATTGACGGTTAACGCTGAGAGCTGTTTTAGATTTAAACATGCATGCAGTGTTTGAGTCTTTGTGTCTTTCTGGGGTTCCCTTCGTGTTCGGAAAACACCTCTGAAGTAGGAGCTTGGAGTTTCTCCAAAACCGTTCTTTAATCTCAGACCGGTCCTCTTTTCTTTGGCTCATAACACTAAATGAGCACTTTGTGAAAATGCGATTCGTCTTTGAAATGTGTGTTTGGGCCTTTTATCGCCGTGCTTATTGAAATGAAGGGCTTTGTTTTCAATCAAATACTGTTGGTCCAGTTCACTGTGATTGCATAATTTCTTCAAACTGAAGCTCACCGAGAAGGGAAGCTAAATCACTGACATCTTGTCTACCTTCCTCTAAAAGGTGTGACCCCAGTGCGTCCTCCCTTACCAGTGCTTCCCCAGGTTGGTCTTGTGAACCCTGTACTTGCGTCTCCACCAGTCCTGTCCAATCAAGCTGCAGGCTCCAACCAGCAAGAAAAGAAAGAAGAGAAAGAGGAGATGCTTCAGGACGGCACAGGGCAGGAGATGCTGAGTGACCAAGAGCACATGAGCATCTCAGGCAGCAGTGCGAGACATATGGTCATGCAGAAACTGCTCAGAAAATCAGAGGTGGGGTTTGTTTTTTTTCCCACGGACATCATTTGAGATTGGCAAAGCATGAAAACGGATCAATCTGATAACCTGCCTCGTTTTGATGTGAATTTTATTTGTTTGGCATAATATTCTCTGCAGTCAACCGTTATGGTGCTTCGAAATATGGTTGGACCAGAGGACATTGACGATGACTTGGAAGGAGAGGTAACGGAAGAGTGTGGCAAGTTTGGCTCCGTCAACAGAGTCATCATTTACCAGGAAAAGCAAGGAGAGGAAGACGACGCGGATATCATCGTCAAGATCTTTGTGGAGTTTTCCATGGCTTCGGAGATGAACAAAGCCATCCAGGCCCTTAATGACCGCTGGTTCGGGGGTCGCAAAGTCGTGGCAGAGGTGTACGACCAAGACCGTTTCAACAGCAGTGACCTCTCTGCATGAAGTGTCTGAGCGGGTTCACCAGCAGAGCGCCCATCTCCTAGCCGTCGCCCCAAACTCATCCCGGCCACCGTCGCTGCAGCTAGAGACACAGGGCCGATCTTTGTAATTATGATTTTATTTTTTTGTTTTTGTTTTTTTCTACTCACTGTTTATCGATGTCGAAGAGCCCCATTGGGGTGATTCGTTGAAAATATTTCTGTAATATTTTGATTTGTGATCTGTGAAGACTCCTCTTCGGTGCAAGTTTTAAATTTTTGTAATCCAGTCATGTAAAACATTCAACAGCGTTTCATTTCCCGCTTTTGCCCCATCCTTTTTTTTTCTTTTGTGAGATTGTTAGGACACGTACACCCGTTTTTTCTTTCTACTATTAAAGGTTATTGTTTGTCTGCAAATGTGTGATTCAGTTTTCTTAGAGATTTCTGAAAGTGACCAATCACTTGACAAGTGTACCACTTCGGGAACGGTTTGTAAAGCTTTGCAGTTCTCCGTGAATAAGAAGTTAGGAGTTTCTTCCAAAGTGGGTGGTTAAACTAATCGTAAATGAACAAATAAACACGTTTTACAGAAATGCAAGTCTTCACATGGAATTATGTTAATGCTCAAGGAAATGCCATCCAAAACCAGAAGCCAACCTGCTCGGTACATTAGAACCTTATTCTGACTGAATATTCTTCTATTCCTAATGGCTGCTCCATCTTCTCACCCTCTGCATCCTCTTCTCTAACACCTACCCTGTTTATACCTTTCCCTCCATCCATAAACCTGGTTCCCACCCCAGCACCCTACTCCCGATTCTCCTCCGTCCATGTCCAAACCATCTCAGTCTCACATCTCCAGAATGTACAACATGTGTTCATGGACTCAATCCTGGTCCCGTCCATTAGGGAGTATTTACAAAGAATCCAGAGAGAAATCTGGTCTCTGCACGGAAATACTCGATATGTCTTGAGATTGAAGACATATCGAGTATTTCCGTGCAGAGAGGAATGTCAAGATCTATCCGATGTGTCCGGAAGAGTCCATGTTCCTCCCGTCAATTCGCCAAGGCGTCCGCTAGATGGCGCTATAGAGTTATCCTCGCGGCCTGAGCAACGCGGAGCAGCAGCGCCCGGTGCTCGGGCTCAGGCGAAGCCCAGCCCCCAACGCACCGAGCCGGCCTGAATCCGCGCAACAAGGGGGAGGGAAACGCGGCTCACACTCCAGCCTCCTGCCATTGCTCTGGAGGGGGATTTTTATCCACGCCGAGACTGAGAATTTTTTAAATTCCGCCTTACAGAGAGATCTGTCGGAATCTCTCTTTTTTAATTTTCCTGACAGAAGCTAACGGCAAATAAGACACAAAGGCGCCCGGTGAGCGACGAGCCGATGTTAGCGGACGGGTAGCTAGCTTGCTAACAACACAACCGGCGAGGACCAGCACATCCATGCCCTCCCCTGGCTTATCTCCGCCGACTCTCAGCGTGGAATGCGGTAACTCCACCGGGGTAGCGGTTTATCCCCTCACACCTGCCAAAAGTGCGTATCGGAGGTCGCAACGCACGACCGGGTCACTTCGAACATCGGTTATTTACTGTTAGTTGGTTTTTTTTTTTTTGGGGGGGGGGGGGGTGTGTTTTCAGCCTGTAAC
>CAAKHD010011923.1:73498-113932 GCA_901007705.1 Fistularia tabacaria
CTAAGTCTGTTGCCGTAGCCAGCCCCCCCCCCCCATTCCATTTAGCTTTGCTTCTCCTCAGTGATGGGCTGAACAAGCCTCCGGCGAAAGATAAATTTCACCTGTCATCTGCCTTTTTCTTCCTGGCTCTGCTCTGTTTTCCTTATTTAGTTCACGTTAAAGTTGCAGGGCCCGTGTTATTGTACAGGCAGGGCAGAGATGTCCTCTGTCAGTGGATGCAACAAACCCTGCCCTGATTTCAATTGTTGTCGAAAACATCCCTTTGCGAGCCCTCGTACGGGGGTTGGTGAAAAGTGGAAGTGGTGAAGCAATAGAGAAACTTAAATCTGAAAGCTCTCCGTTACTTTCTGATGCGAGAGCACATTCAGCAGGTTCCTTTGTCTGAGCTGATGACCAGCTGGTGCCGCATCTTGCAGCCTCCTCCCCCCCCTTTAGGCAGGGGAGAAAGAGAGGGAGACAGGGTCGTATTTTAGGGTCGTATTTTATTCTCGAGACGGATTGACAAGGGAGGGTTCTTCTGGCAGCCGCTTCGGAAGAAGTGATCTCGGGACTGAGCTCCACTGATTCCTGGTCCTTTGGACTCTAATGTCAGAGCAGTCCATCCATCCATCCATCCATCCATCCATCCATCCATCCATCCATCCATCCATCCATCCATCCATCCATCCATCCATCCATCCATCCATCCATCCATGAGCACAGGAGTCAAGATGAGCATATAATGCTAGGGGAGCTAGAAGCTTTCAGAAAAGGGCGGTTAGATCCCCCGTGGATCTCCGTTCTTGAGAAGGATTTTTTGCTGTTACCAGTGTTTAAAAAGACAAGTTATTGGATAACTCAAGTGATAGTCATTTATTTATTTATTCATTTTTTGTTTTTCTTTAATTATTTTTTATGTGTTTTGTTATCCATTTTGTGACTATGAAATGAGATTGTCATTTTAACTTATTTGGGTATTCATTACAATACTTTTTAATTTTTAATTTAATTTTTTTTATTGGTTTATTTTTTTATATTTTTTTATTTAAATTTTACTCTTCACATAAACCGGATTGATTTGCATTGATGTCTGACAGCTCATTATTAATGGAATGATAGTGGTCGACATGTCATAGTATTCGGTATTCTTTCTTCCACTGATGAATCAGACGCCTCAATGACATTTGAGTGATCCTGTTAAAACAGTCAACAGGCTATATGAGCGGTGCAGTTTCTGTCAGTTTTTGTGAGGCAGCAAATATCTTCTCTGCCCTCTCCTTTCTAAATCCCCCCTCATTTCTTCAACTGTCTCATAGCCGACTGCTGCTGAGGGCAGCCTGCTCTCGACCCAAATTTTCTTGTCATGATAGCGAAGAGCAAATTAGTCCAACTTAAAAACGGCATCCCAAACTGTGTGCAGAGGACAAGGATTTTTATTATAATTTTTTAGGTCCCTCTAGAGCGCTCTTTATTCAATTCAAATTATACATACGAAGAAATTCTTGGATGAGAGACTAAGTCTGCATCAGCCCTACCTCGGCAGACATCATTACCGGGGGTCATTTAGATACTATGCTGAGCAATAGGCACTTGGACGAGCTCAAATTGCCCTCCGAGGCAGATAGAGACCCATCTACTCTGCTGCACTGAATTTCAGCATTAGTCAGATAGAAGATACAATGCCAATGGTAAATAGATAAGATAGCGGCTTTACTTTTAATGAATAGCCCCCAACTTCTCTCATAAATATCTGTCAGTGTGTGTTGAATCAAGCCCTGATATTGACCTTTGTTGCCTCAGGTAAGATTTGACCCCAGCAGGGTTTTGTTTACGTCAGCCTGACCCGAGACTTTGTCTCTAGATATTCTAAGCCTCTTTATTGCTGTTTTGCAGCGTCTCTCATATTAATGAAATCCCCCTAATAGTGTTTGGTTTCATATAGATGAAAGCATTGTTATCATCTGCTCTGAGATAAAACAGATATTTTTTTTAGGGGAGCAAGTTGTTTTCAGACCATCTATTGTCCAACCGGGTGTGACGTTTGCTTTTGTCCACGCAGCCCATCAGGGTAATGTCGAGATAATTTAGGGATTGCAGTGCATGTGTGAAAAGGACTAAAGACTGTTAAGGCAACACCGGTTCACTGCCTGACCCCTCTGAGTTTACAGCTTACTGGTTCATTCTTGCATCATTGTCTCGCAATCCTCTCATACTCCCTGTCCTCAGTAACCAGTTTTAAAGGTAAACAGAGGCGTCAGTGAATAATTAATGGCTATGGTGATGGCGGCAGCTGTTTGCAGTGGAGGACGGTGTGACTACTAAATACTCTGCTGGAGATCTGCGATAGCTTTTGAGAAGTCTGTTTGCTACATGCATTCAAGTGCACACCATGTCCCGCATGATATCACTTCCTCTCTTGGTTTTATGGTATATTTACCATTTAAAATGAAATGACGGAGACCCGCCTTTAACCACGAAATGTGTTCAACTGGAAACATTTCCAAATCACAAAACAAGTAAATACGTTTATGTTTTCCCTGTTTTTCACATAACCACAATTTCAACAGGTACAGATAGAAGTCATCTTGCACCACAAGTTTCTCCTACATAAGAATGAATGTTTATTTATGCTACGCAAAAAAACAAAAAAAAATGCGAGTCAAAAGGGGCAAGGTTTGGAGAGTTTACATTTGGTGTTGGCAATACAGTGGAATGGGATACTGGGTCTGAATTGTTGGATCAGAAAGAGGCACAGCTATATTTTCACTTACATAAAACGCTCTTTGAGGCTAATCTGTCAGGGCCCCGTTGTCCCTTTGGAGGAATAGGTCAGATGGGATGGCATTGAAACCGGCCATAAACAAATATTGCCCTTTATCTGTTCTCACCATACAGCCATTGAAGTCCATCTATCATTGAAAGCGCTCCCATCCGTTGGTGGCTGTGCGAAATTGGCTCCGGATGAATCACTGTCCCACATCCAATTACCTCTCAGCTCAATGCCACGCTGTATTTACAGCGGACGGGGTGCAGTTTTAGTACAAGACAACAGCGCATTTTATCAATTCACAGACTTTGTGAAATTCATTCTGTCGCAATAAAAGAAATGAGAAGCTCTTTTATACATTTTCTTCGAAAATGAATTGACCAAACAGCGAATCGAGGTTTTCAGATTTTGTCGACCAGATGACCAGTTCAGCCACACACTGTGTCAGAAATAGTCTTAAGTGGCAGCAGATCCTCTTGAGGATACACACAAATGCATGTTTGTTGTTTTTCTGTTGGGCACTTCAGGCACTTAGCTCCTCGTTTCAGGCCACGCTGATTTGTTGACTTCCATGTTTCTTGTGTTGATTCCTTTTTGTTCGGCGCGTCTCCATGCACAGGATGTGGGAATAATCAAGTGAGCTTTGGAATGCCCTGTTTCTGTGAGACCATCTCCATTTTGGGCATGTTTATGGAGAACTTAAAATCTAGGTATAAAAACAGAGGATTTCAGGAAATGTGCTCCAAAGTCGCAATAGTAACACAGCTTTTCAGCGTGCGTTCTCTGGGCACGCTAAAAGTTCCTGGTGTCTCTTAACTGATCGTGTTTGCAAAGCACCTTGTATCACTTTAAGCTGGCGATATGACACCGACCAGGACAAGAATTTTAACTGTCTGAGCTGAAGAGACACGATAACGAAGTAGAGTAATACCCGCAGGATTGCCGAGTGGTTTACATCTACTTTTGTTGTCTCTCTTCACAACTTGAACTCTCCTTGCTTGACTCACTTGAGCCGTGTTTTGCCGTGTACTGCTCTCCTCTGGAGCAAAAACATCTTAATCTGTCTAGAAACTGAAACCTTGTTTCAAGAGGAGGCTAGTTTGAGTGATAACTGGCGCCAAAGTGTATTTCCTGATTTCATTACATTAACTTGCTGCCTATTTTTGTAGCTCCTTGCTATTTTTAAACCATTTTGAATAAATAGCAAATCAGTTGTTGTACGGGGAAATACATCTCTGAGACCAAAATGTGTACAAACAAAATATTTTTCGGACCAAAAAATATCTGGCAAACTGTTTTTTTGTTTGATAATTAAATTTGGTTATTACATCGGCTTGTTTCTCATGCTCTTATAATTAATCAAAGATGTTAATTTCAGTGCATGAACACATGTTGTTGGTGCAATTAAAAATCCATTTATCCCGTACATACAACTTAATACACCAGAGCGCATAGTTTTTAGTCTCCTAGTTATTAGTTAAAACTTCCATAAATTGCTGTAATGTCTGTTTGTCTTTCCTATCGGTTACACTTTTGAGCTCCTCCGTCATTAGCTTGAGCGAGTGAGCGACTCATTCTGCCACAATGCATTTGTTCTGTAATGCAAAACTCAACATACAAAGTAGTAATGCAGTTACTTACGGTCGCACGTTTTAGGTTATCCTTGTTTGGAAGGCACACCCATGAGCCTTTCGGGAAGTGAAAATCGGACTGTGATATGGATGGAATTATTGCATACCAAGTCGGCAAAAAATAAATGCAATGATGATGCAGTGATTTAAATTAATTAAAAAATGGTTGTTGAAAATAGATCTGGTTTAATCATCAGTGCAAGGTACTTTGTTCTCAATCAATAATGAATTTTGTCTCCGTCATTATCGTCATTAGCTCTCAGGAAGTAACGTACATTTCCTTCCCTTCCCCCTGTTTATCACATACTGTATGTGCGTTCTTTGAATTGTGCTTTCACTCAGCACATGTTCACTTTACAGAGCAGAGATGACAGTAAAATAAAAAAATAAAAACTGCACTTGACATAGAACATACTGTATATTTGCAAAACGTTTCCCTGAAACTCCGAATTGAATTGTGGCTTTATCTTTTGAAAGAAGCACCAAGGGCTTATTCATTGTTGAAAAAGAACATTGTAAGAGGTCTGGTTTCAAAAGAACTTTATGGTTTTGTTTTTTGGATGGGCTTCCTTTATTCCCACTTGAGCAGATGTTTCAAATTTTGCGATGCACTTTCTAACAACGATGCCCCGTCTCGGTGTGTTCGTTGGTCAGTGAGCAAACACAAAAACGGGCGGTGCGCAGCATGTGCGTGTGTCACTTCGCTACTTTTCGGGCTCCTAATAGACACGCTGACGGGGTGGATGTTTGTGTGCATGAGAGGGGTCAACAGAAAACACAGCAGGGGTCTTTGGCGATAACAAAGCAGAACTCACGCACGTATGTGTCATGCCCATGTCAGCGATGAATAACCGATGGAGCAGTGCAGCTTCTGCAGAAAATGACATGGCAACAATTCATTTGCACTCTGAAAGCGTGTCTGCGCAACAGTGCTGTCAGACTCAGCAGGCCCCCCAAGCACTGCTTTTCATGTGCGGTGCAGTAGGAAGTCTCACTTTTTCAGTCTTGTGCTTGGGTAGGTAGGAGAGTGTAGATATATTTTTGGCCCAGGCAGTTAACCCTTCCCTGAACTTTTTCGTGTGGAAATGTCTTTTTAGTTTATCTTCCAATGTCACGAGGGACAGACCGGCTGAATTCGAAGACTGATTTAGTACGTGTTGATTGGGCATTGTTTATGGTGAAAGGTCACTTATTGTGACCGATGTAACCGTAGCAATTTACAATGCGGCTCTTTGTGTCCATTCTCCCTGGCGTCTTCTTCCACCAATCAACTTTCTAAGAATACTTCCGCCGTCAGTGTTGTGCGTGACAGTTCGTAAGCTGTGCAAAACACTATTGGCTGCTGCACTCATACAGAAAATAGCAATATTTTTAGCCCAGAGATTCACCTGTGGGCATTATGCTATCATCTGTTTAAAAGATAGGAGATATCACTAGATACCGCAGATGTCATCAGTGGCATTTTAAGCAAGCTGGTTTAAAATTGCCGTCTCGTGAGTGTCTGAAACCTTTGAGAAGAAGAGAGGAGTTTGGTGCGCACTTTGTAATTACCTCAGCACAGCCTTGTTTGCATTGCAGCACTTGACATCCACGGAAATGCAGGCATTCCTGGAATCTTGTAGTTTTAACCCCCCGACACACACACACACACACACACACACACACACACACACACACACACACACACACACACACACACTTGAACTTAATCATTTGACACTCCCGTCAGTACGGCCCACACAGACTGCATACTCAGCCTAATACTGAAGCATTCATGGTACACGCACAGCTTGTTTCAGTTCCAGAACCAGACTTAAATCTGGTGTCTCCTGTTAAATATGAGCCCGATCTTATTATCGCAGCGTTTTAATTAAGCCAAGCCTTGTTCTTTGGGGAGCTGCAACACGGATGGTGATAAAGTTGAAAAAAAATTGATACCCTTACTGCTTAGTGACAGGTTTCTTGTAGAGGTCCTGTTTGACACACTTCACGGCAAGTGCAGGTAGACAAACGAGGACTTTTAGACATCGACGGTCTGATGGCTCCTTTGGGATTTACAACTTATTCGTTCAAATTCACTCGACGTGTAAAGAGGACAGGGTGGCTCGCGTCATGATAATACACTCACTCGCAAAGATTGAAAAGGCCCTATGTCAATCTGGAGTGAAGAGTGATGATGATCATGTATATCATGTTCCTCGGTGTGTATTTTTAGCTCTGCTCGGAGAACACAGCTTTGTTGGCAAACAATATTTTGAAGTACATGTTTCATACAAGCTCCGGGATCATGGTGTATTTTTCTTTGGGCCCGGGCCCAGTGTAGTGCTTTTTCCGGGCATTGAACCTAGCTGAAGTAAATATTAAAAGTGGTTGTTGACAACTCAGTGACAGGCGGCTGTTGTCACATATTAAATACTGTTTGGATGAAAATCCTAATGATATGTTTTGTTGTATAATAAAGATAAAGGCGTGCTGAGGTCTGTAGTTTTCCTGCGGTCTGTAAAGTTACATTTTACAAAACAAATTTATAACGGACATGAAAATGAAGTACAGTGCAGAAATAGGGCACCTTTGTTATGACGGTGCACGTGGACATTTATCTCCGAGGAGACAATGAGCCTGATTCAAATTTGATTTACATATTTACATCTTTTGTCATTAAAGCACCAGGAGGGGGAATGTCTGCATCCTCTGGCTATTGCTTCGTCATTTGACAAAGTCAGATCCCTGAAGTGATGATCTTGTGTGTGTGTGTGTGTGTGTGTGTGTGTGTGTGTGTGTGTGTGTGTGTGTGTGTGTGTGTGTGTGTGTGTGTGTGTGTGTGTGTGTGTGTGTGTGTGTGTGTGTGTGTGTGTGTGTGTGTCTGTGTGTGTGTGTATTCATATGCATACATATGAACTTGGGCTTCTGTGCTGTTGAATCCTTTGTATTTTGGGAACTACACACTCTGTCCTCAAGCTTTTATTAAAAAAAAAAAAAAAAAAGACCTGCAGCAGCAAAAGATAAAGTAGAGCAGAGAAGGTGCAGGATGAGATCTTAGACGGCCCACAAAATCCAATGACAGGACACAGTGTTGTAGGATTGATTAACGTTCTGATAATCTTTAGTAACAACAGCACTAACGCACTATGCAGATATACCCATATCTTCCAATACATTGAAATAGAAAACAAATGTGAATTGATTTATCTGGACTGCCCTCATTAAATTCAGACTAGAACCTGGACCGAAAAGATCCATCAGAAATTTATAATCTCAAAGCTTTGAAAGATTTCTATCAATTCACGGAGTCTGAAGTCCAAACATCAGCCACTCCACTGTTCAGCGTGTTAGAACGTATCCGCGAAAGAGTAGCCCTGGACGGGGCAGCAGAGACAAGGACACAGCAGGTGTCTTAAAAGTACAAAGCAGTGTCGCAGGGAAGCTGCACGACACGGCCGAGGCCCCGTCACTCCATCGCCACCACCGTGGCTACATAATGTTTTCATTCATTGCGGGCCGTTCTAGGGTGGTGTTCATTTGGCAACCTCTCAAGTGAACATGCAATTTCTGTCGAAGCTTTACCCGCTACATACCATAAATTCAAAGTGTTTCCAAACACTGGAAACCGCACAATTCTTTGTTGTGGTGGGGTTCTTCTGTGCTCCATTCTGCTCCTCGGCTTCCTATATGCTCATTGTATTGGGTCCAGAAATGTACTTTGAGATGTAGAATTATGTCAACATGAGTCCCTACCCCAAATGGACTAAGTAGATAAACAGAGGGCTGCTTCTTCTTGCCCCACCTTATTTGTGCCCTTTGTGCCCCTTCTGTATAAACAATATTTGTAACAAGTGGTCTTTTGCTTGTCCAAGAACAATGAGGCCATGGAAAGTCTCCTCTCCATGTCATGTTGCAGTGATGTGTAGGGATCCCTTCCGGAGGAATGTAAAGACGTTGCTCAGTAAACACAGTTGCAAGAGAGAGAATACAGAGACGGGTTACTGGAAAACGATAGACACCCAGCCACATGATCCTGTGAGGGAGGCCATAACCTGGACACGCACAATGAGTCGATTGTGCGAAGAGTGCCTGTGTTCAAGACACACAAACCCCAAGCAACGCTTCCAGTGTACAGTGGACTCAACGCAGAGCATTAGTTACATTTTCTAAAATATTCATGTCGTCAAAGGTAGTTCCCAGGAAGAAGTGACAGAGCACACATAGAGTGAGAAGCTGATTTTCCACGGAGTGAATTTATCAGACGCTTTTTAAATCATATACGCAAACATCGTCATGCTTTGCAGAGTGACGCCGTGTTTGATTTTGCTTGTGACAGCCTATTTTCTTTTGCTTCAAGGCAGTATTAATATTAGAGTTGATGCTCATTAGCACCATCCCCCATTTTCAAACTGCGATTAGCACATTAACACTATTTTACTTTTTCTACTTGTGGTGTTTTCTCGTGTCAGTGGTTTTTAGATTACGGTGTATCGTCCACAGCTTACCTATGGTTTGCCGTCGGAGCCTGCAGTTTTCTTGGTGGGACGGACACCAAACTGGCATGCAGGCCACATACCGGATCCTGCCCATCCAGGAAATAACCTAATGTCCTCTGTGGACTATAAACAATGGGGCTTCTGGTTTTATGTCATGTTTTTGGGAACAGAAGGAGTAAAAATACTTTTAAGCTTCAGTAGGGGTTGAAAAAGGGTCTTTTCTATCATTTCTGATCTTGTGTACTCCTTCATTCTCCGTGTTTGAGAGACAATTTGAAGAATGACTTTCTCTTCGTTTAAATCGCAGAGCACAGGTTGAATTGAGGAAAGGCTGGTTCCGAGAAGTTGAGTTGTCTGCCTATCAATAGACTAGAAAACAAGTTGTGCACATTAAATTTAGGCATTATCTTAATTCATGATTTTCTCAATGTTTCACTGCAGCTGGATTCAAGGATTCATAACAAGATGCAGCCACGTCATAAATTCTGGAAAAGTTGATGTGGCTATTATCCCTACATCAAACCATGAAACGCCTTCCCGCCCTCCACTGTATCTGGTCACTTCCTCAAATGTTCATGGCAAAGACCTATGCGGGACAAAACAAAACAGACTTGTATCTACGCATGGATCAAGTTCCTGTTTTATGAGAAAATTGAGGAGGCCGCTGCAGAGATGTTCATAAATGTGATTGCAGAACCAGGGAACCTCATGGAATCACTGCGGCAGAATGAACAATCTCAACAAAAAGTAGTATCATATGTTCCTCCACACAACACCAACTGTGACGGTTGTACTCTGTCACAACAACCACTGACCCCCCCAAGTGGAATTGTGTTACTTATTTTCAGTTCATTGGTCAGACAACATACATTTTGAATTAGAAAATGCCACATTCTCTCTGAATGAGTGATTCTTGTCTTGCAACTAAAAAAATCGTAGAAGAACGAGTGCTAAAAAAATTTTTTTGTTTGTTTCTAGCATTAATGCAAAGCTTTAAGTGAATGCAGTATTTTGCGTCGGTCTGTCTTAGCATAGCACGCTGTATCCAGGTCTCGCATGTTGTTGTGAATTTTCACTGCATTTAGATGTGTCACGTTGTTGCACACGCACTGAGATTTGTATCAAATGGTGCGAGCGGGCGAGATGCATCACACTACTTCTGTGCTTTCTCCAGCTGTCACACTGCGCTCTGGTGTCGATATATGGTTTCATTTCCTTCTTCCCTAATCTAAAAGTATGCTGTCAGTAACAGTTTATCGATTGTTTAGTACAACTGGAGTACGTGCTTTATGAAATCTGAAGCGGAAGTGCACTGGAGGCGGACTAAAGAGCTTTGAACAGATCAAATTCAAAGTTTTCAGCCCTGCTGCTGCTTTGAATGTAGTTTGGATTGCAAATGTGCAGCGGGTCGTGGCGCTAACTCTTTCTGTGAGTTTGTGTTAATCAAGCTGAGGACATGGTGTCCCTGAACTTGTGGGGGTAGGCAGAGCTTTTCTATTACCGCCGGTTTTAGTAAGCAAAGCAGTGATTAGCCCCCCAATACAGTAACACTGGAAGGATTATTTGTCTATTTATAAGATGCCGGCTGAAAATCGCTTTACTGCATCAAGAGTTCGCCATTCTTATTTACATAGAAAAGGAGCCGCAACCCTCGATATTTTAGCCCAGCTATACACCTGTATTACGGCAATGAACTTTTTAGATTTGCACCAGGTTATTCAGATTTCGCTTTTTGGCTGATAAAACCAAACAGTACTAACTCAGCTAAACGGAGTCTCAGAAGGTAGTGTTTTCTTTAACAATCCTATTTTTATACAAAGACGTTTATTGTAGTAGCAAACACTCCACCATAATTACACTATGTCTGATGGGCGTAGTCTCAGTTGCACATGTGTTACACTCTTTAGCTGTTTGTACTCGAGCGCAGGAGCCTCTTGACCACACAGTGCCATTGCCACCTGTTCACTCTCAATCTTCGTCCCGTAGCCCAATGGAGTCTACAACAGATACCACTGTGGTTTAGTCTTCTAATTTATTCCAAGCCATTTAACACTAATGTAAAGCATTTTAGACCGAATGCTTCAGCCATAGCATGTGGCAGACGTTCGGCACGGTCTACTACAACATAAAAATTTGTGGTATCCCAGTAACAGACGAATTCTCTATTGTTATTTTGAGTCTTTTTCTTTTAATCCTGATCAAAACGTTTGCTTCTCGCAGTTAGCTAAAAGAGCCACCTGACTACTCTGTAAAAAGAATTTATTGAGGTCTTCATTGGGTTCCCTGACAAGAGCATGCCTTTTTTTTTTCGGATTACTAGTGCAGTGGCGTACCACTTCTGGTTTGGGGCCCAAACACCAATCCACATCAATTCACAGGAACACTTCATTTCACATAGATGTCGTCCACGTGCACGTTCTCTTGGCAAAAATGCAGTTCAGTTCTAACCATTTTTCCATTCCAAAAGAACCATCCCACTGGCTCATCTTCACTGACGAAAGTATTGCTGTGCAGCAAAGCCCGTCCCTGTGACTTGGGGACATTCAGAGGAAGTAAGCGTGCAAATGGTTACCGCAAACACAGTTGTCCGCGGGCCGCAACCTCTGGATGGTTTTGCACGTGGCTGTATGGCACCCTCCTGTCAGCACGTTCACCCTCATGAAATGATCACACTCTGGAGATACCTTTGCCTGGGGTGCCTGGGTCCAAAGTACTACCACCAAAGTATGTGCAAATATTGATTAAACAAAGGTGGTAGCTGCTTACTTGTCACGAGTTTTTTTTTTTTTTTGTTGTTGTTTTTTTTTTTCGAATGAAACGTCATTTATTTTGTAACAAATTTTTGACGCTGTGCAAATGGGAAATAAAGCATTTATTTATTTATTCATTACAAAACTACCCCTTGCTTTTTTCAATCCAAGGATAAGGGTTTACCTTAGTGCAGTTTCTTTTCATCAGGTGCAGGAGCAGGCGTTCATGTTAAGGTCTGAGATCTTCTGAATTTTCAAGTATAATTTATCGTGTTGGATTTTTTTTATTTTCCCCCAGATTCTGTTAGGTGTTTTATGTAGTACACAAATATGACATATATTAAATGTGGTTTGTCATATTAATAATCATTGTAAACTTATTCTTAAAAGCATGTTTGATTTTTAGGTTTAAATCCAGCAACTGCCAGCGGTTTAGCAACGCAGTGAAAGCAAAACATCAGAGTGTAGTTGGCACAGATATCTACAGGATGTCAGCATGGCTCAGATGAACTTCTACAAAAGCGCCTTGACGTTGGACTTCATTTGCCCCCTTGTGCTGATCACGGTCAGTGGAACAGGTGTTGACTGATGAGGATTAGTCAAGTTGTAAGACGCACCGCGAACCACACCCATCTCTGTCTGTGTCCTTTGGTAGCCTTGATGATTGGAGTTGGAAAAAGGCAGTCATGGCGGAAAGTGACACTTAAAATTAAGCCTGCGTAGTCACATATGCCATGAAAACATAATTTATAACAATGTAAGGTAAACTGAGTAGTCACTGGATACAAATCCACTGGCATACATTAATTCATTTGATATATTACAGCAAGAGTTTGTATTTTTGTTAAAGGTAAATAGAACCAGCTATGCCATCTCACATTAAGCAGTTGTGACCCAGCATGAATTGGCTTATTAATTCTCTGTGGTTTCTTCATTATTAATTATTTATACATGCACACATATAGATTTATACCTCAGCTGCTCTTAGAGGCAGAATGAATGGGAAGCGGTGGGTGGGGGCTGTGGAAGTTGAATGTAGTAATGTTTGTGGATGAATGGATGGATGGATGGGTGGATCGTTGAATTAATGGTGTTATATGTTTCCGATGCTACCATTAAGAGCACTGCACTCTTCATCCTGACACTACCGTTGACATGCTAACTCTGCAGTTGAAGAAACCCTACATCAGCAGCCTTCCCGGATTGATTTATAATATCCTGTGGCAGGAGAAAACATGGTTTGAAACACACACTGTTCGAACATAGCTGTGGACCAGCTTTGACCGTGCAAAATAACTCATCGGTTTGGCTGCATTTATTTTAAACAGATTTTCCCCCAAAATGGAACCCTTGTTGGCAAATTACAGATCCAAAAAAATCTGAAGGGTGTTTTCTCGCTCTGACGATCTGTCAGCTGGGAGTGTGTCATATGAACAAGCAGGCAAGCTGTGATACCTCGTAATTGCAGCATCTCGGTCTGCCTGCAAAAGCCCTCAGCAAAACATTGGAATATCAAGGCTGATGTTTTTTTTCCCACTGTAAAGTACCTGTTTTTCTGCTGATTTTACACATTGCAAATAGGTTTAGATGTTGTTAATTTAGCCAAATAACTTCACCAAAATACTTTACGCCTAGATGACTAGATAATATAGGAATTGTGCTTATTTCTTATTTTCTTTTTAAGAAAGGATTCACCAGTTATTTATGTCTGTTGTTTACCCTTCACTCTTCAACAATCCACCGCAAGTCCATTTCTCTCTCATTTCTTCTCTTTTCTCCAAACCTGCCTTGTTTACCCTCCTCGGTCAGTCTTTGCCACGTCCCCCCCCCTTCAAATACTCATCCCTCCATTTCTAGCGCCTTTCCCCTTCTCTGCAGTGCCCTTTGGAACAAGGGCAGACAATGGAGGAATCCCCCTGGCATGCACTGCAAGCAGGGGGGCAGTGAGAGCTGACGGGGCCGCATTGGTCCGACCGCTTGGCCTTTGTCCGTCGCCCTAAGAAAATGGAGGGAACCCATGGAGTGGAACACAGGACAGAGGACAGGGAGGAGGAGGGGGGGTATCGGTTAAGGTGCCATTCATGTGGGGACATTTTATAAACTTAAGGCATCAATGAGTGCAGAAGGGAAGACGGCATTTAGACCCGGTAACAGCAACCCATGTGCTGCTCCATTAGCACTGGCCATTAACAATATCAACAACACATACAGTCTTATCGGCGCTTGTTTTTCACTATTTGCAATAATCGCAGAGCTCGTGCACATCTGCAGTCCCTTGTGCAGTGTTCATGCAACAGCGATGTTTTCAGCTATCTATAGAAACGGAGGGTACAATAACCAGACTTGCAGCTCGAGTGACCGACCAAGTTATTCAGTCAACCACATCCTCCTAAGCGTTTTATTTCCAGGACACTGAGAGAGCGGGCGAGCTCAAAAGCATGTGCTCTCCCCTCCCCTCGCTTTGAGCCCCTCACCCCAGTATTGTTGCCGGCGCTGTGTGTAGTCGGAGCGCACCATGAGGGAGTGGACATCGGAAGAGTGGGGACACAAGGACTGGGCCAATGAGGCACCGTTGGCACAAGACTGAGTGGCCTGGGAATGTGTGAATAGGAATTCCACTTCTAGAGGGAGGAAATGAAGCATTTCGAGCGAAACTGAAAACTGGCGGACACGGACCAGAGGTGAAGAGGCAACAGTAGTATGCCATCTGACCTCCAGCGTGTCCCAATAAAATTAGCTTGGCTTGTTTGCATTTCAATGCAGTGAAATTAACTCGTCTTTTTTAACCTAAACTATGGTTGACGGTTGGTACGTGTTTTTGTGCGCGCAGGCTTTGGAGGAGACCGTTCTGTCTGTAGTCAGATGGCATAATTGGTGGGAAACTGTAAGCTAAATGGATTCACTTGACTGGAACACTGCAGCCTCTGTGAACAGAAGGCCTTGGCTCGCTGCACCGCTCACGGTGGAACATTACATGCACAGACCACGTACAGTACTGAGGCCCGAACCGAATTTGCACCCCCAATATCTGATGTCAACTTTGGAATTAGTTGGTCTGGAATGAAGTCCACAAACCCAATTGTACCCTTGCGTTAATACTGTAACATTTTTCACTGCGCGCAAACATCGCCGTAAACACTCGAATCAAACTCCGCGTATACACACGAAACACAACTATGCACATTGGCATGCAGTCCTTGCCGCCAACACACACACGCTGAGCCCCGCAGTTCCTGGCAACTCCAGCAAAGTAAAACAAAGAATTCGTAAACACTGCTCTGTGCTGTTTGACAGACCTACAGTACAGGATCTCCTGAGCGTCGGATGTCATGTACGCGCGCAGACGCCTGGCGAGGCCAAGAGTTTCCCCTCAAAAACGCACGTAAACACGCGTTTCCTTTTATCACGGGACAAGGAAGGACCAGACTTGGTTCCCTGTGAAATAACAGAGGCGAGGCTGACTGTCCCAACCTGTAGATATATTTCATACCAGTTGTTGGCGACATTGCAGATGCTACACAGACCCGTCCTCCCTTCGCTGAAATGTAGTAATTATCCAAAAGAATCCGTGCAGCTGCGTTCGCTCACCTGAACGTCTTATCCTGCCTACTTGTATTTTATCTGCTCTTCTTTTTGGATGGAATCCGGCGGTGCAAATAGCAGATAGCAGGCTGCGCATTCATCTCCCGACACCCACAGTTGTTTTCCGCCTTGCATTTCACGTGTACACACGCAATCAACACATTCAGTTCAGCTTTTCAAACAAACTGGAATCAAGAAGTAACCATCAGTTATTGTTTCTGATTGTTCAAAGAATTATTTTTGCGATTTTCTCAAGGCATGTCAAAGCCTGATTCATAGCACTCCATTGCTCAAGGTTCAAGTACTTGGTATGAGACCCCACATTGCCCTCTGCTGACATGACTATTATGTACCAAGAGCTGCTGCTGTTTTTCACGAAGCCGCGTTGTATCAACCCCCTTCATATCCGCTTCTCCTGCCTTATACCAACACACACTCTTTGAAAAACATCCCATTTGAAATGGATATTAGGAACGTGTTACACACTTTCTCCTGAAATTGCTCCACATTACGAACTGTTACACAGGAAAAAGGCTTCTTGAGTAACGGAGCGGGCTGGAGATACGCTTAAGAGATTGACATTAATCACGTATACAATAAAGCGATGGCGACAATACCCGACATCTTGCCACTCCATTGTGAGTCAAATTGACCTACTGACCCGTATACCGCTGTTAATTCTACATTGTCTAACCGTCACGTGCATCCATTGACATAAAAAAACAGCGGCAGTGCATCACGATCATAGCTATCAACCTTCCTGATGGGTAGTTTTACTCATGCGTTTTAACTTTCCACAAGTAAATGGGGGCTTTGAGGTATTGCTGGAAAAACAGATTGAGTCCTTCATACCTTTTCCTGTTCTGTTTTGTGGAGTCAGGGCCGTTTTGAGAAGTCCGAATCATTATATTTGCTTTCGAAAAGCACAAACATGCCTGTTTATGGGCAGCTACTTAGGAGTGAATGGCTATCTTTGTGTGTGTTCATAAGTACTGACATTATTGCATTACGGTCTGGCTTTTCCTGTAATCACTGATAGGGCTCTGCATGTGGAGAGGAATCCACTGATGTGAATGCTTCTTCTAAAATTGGTTTAGCATGCGGGGAAGACTTGTTGATGGTGTGAAAGCAGTAACTTACTTTGGTTTAAGCGCATATACTGTGTCACAGTGTGAACTTGTAAGTTTGATCCATTTTTTTAAAAATTTTTTTAGAGAATTTAAACCATTTTTTTTCCCATCTCTGCAGCAGGAATAGTCAGGTGTTTGCCTTTCACAGAAACCGTAGGGGCTTTCCCTCCGTCCACCTGTTCTGTGGGGAAGGCTACCTCCTCCCCGAGAGCTGGTTCCTACCTGGGTTGGGTCCTGGTCACATGGTCTGCTTAAGCTCCTGTTTCCTGTTCTTGTCATCCGATACTGGTCACCTGGTACTCGATAAGCCAATGCCCTTTGTCTCTGTTGTTTATCTGGCGCTTTATAACATCAGGTGGGGAAGTCGGCAACGACAAGGCCTTTTCTTGGATTTTTTTCAATATTGGGAAAGTACTAACAAGCTCGGTCTTGCTCTGTCAGGGCCTTTGGGGTGGAAAGCTTGGTGTTGTAACCACCTTATTCACTATGTTACCACAATTAACATAACTAGTTACGAGCAGGAATAAGCAGGGGGAAGCTGAGCCCCAGGAAAATGTTTTTTGGCTGCATATTTGCAGAGCTCTCTCTCAGCATGTTGCAGATCTGTCTCTTGAACGCGTCTGTCATACAATATACAACTGATGATACGCTCAAAGGGATGTTTTCCATCGTCACATTTTACCGCTTTCACTTCAGCAGTTTGGGAAAGATGGTTCGTAACGGTGAAACATTTCTGGTTACTCCGGAAATTCCCTGAATTGTTTGGTGCACTACATCTTTATTTGCAAACTGGAGTATAATTTGACAAACAACCCGTGCTTTCAATCATTGCCTGCCCATAGCGTTAATTTCAATTAAGTTTAAGGCTGTAGTCTGCAGCTGCCTCTGCTTCCCATGTGCGGAAATTAGCCCCAAATGGAGCATTTTCTAAAGATTCCTTCTCCTAAATGCAAGCCGGCAAGCTCCTCGGGTCTTGTTCTCTGCTGAGTCTGAGAAGCCGCCCGGCCTTTTGAGAGGAGAAACACTGGGTCCTCTGTGGGTCGCAGAAGAGGAGACTGATTGAGGGGTCAGTAACTGCATAGTTTCGGCCTGATTTTCTCGCCGTCCCCTGCCAGCCTGTCTCGTCCGTCCATCTGAAGGCCAGATGACACACTGACTTACAGAGATATGTGGCGGGCCGGGGAATGTCGATGAACGTTGTCCTGTCCCGGAGCCAGGCTCTTGTGAAAGCAATTGGCAGAGCCGGAGCCGCCGCGCTCCTCTCGCCCCCCCCCCTCATCCAAAGAAGCCACTTTGTTTGACTGGGGTTGCTATGGTGAAGAGCAGGAATATGAACATGGAATGTGTTTTTGGCAACAGCCACCCACTCTAAATATATAGGAGTTTTTTTGTGTGTGTTGTACGCAGGCACTTAAGCTAGAGTGTCCTTAAGGGTTGTGAAACTAGTACGTATACCAGTACTGTTTTTGAAAGCCGTCGAGTGGGTTTTGTTTTAGTAGTTTATACATTTTTATGGATTCTAAAAGCCCTTGATTATTACGTTAAGGTTAAATTACTCAATTGTTTTGGGTGAAGCCATTTCGAGATCACATCTTCTTGCAAATTGGAATAAATCTTTTCATTTTTAATGTTAACATTTCATTGAAAACACATTGTTGGATAATAAATGCAATTTGTTCAGACGCTGCTGTTTTCAGTTCCAATGGCCATAACATTTCCCAGCTTTAAATAGATTTGGACAATTGAGTGTGCGGCCACCGCCCATATTTACTAAATATTCTAAGGATAAAAGCAGCCCCTGACATGCACTTATCGGAAAACACTCAAAGATAATAGTTTTTTTCATTCCTCATAATACAACGCCACACATTTAACATCTGACAGTTTCGGATGAGCATTTCAGAACTAAAACAGCTCATGAATCTGTGTACGTGAACATAACGCTGGCGCAAATATTTTTGCCTGAGGTATACAAGATACCCTTTCCTATTCCTGTTTTATTGTGTTCCTGATTGGAAAACATTATCTGGTAGACAATCACTGTCAACACAGTGGCCAAGGCTCGGCTAGGCCTTGAGCCGTCACGTCAGCGTGAATATACGGGCCAAGTCGATCACATGGAGAGATAATGAGGGATGATGGTTGTTCATTGTGGATGAAAGATTGTTTGTTTGCGTGAGTCTCGCATTTTTGACTGAAAATAAAAAAACAAAAACAAAACAAACAAAAAAATTAACCCTTTAATTTCAGTTTTATTTGTCTTTACAGCCTTTCTTCAGACTACTGAACCTACGGAAGCTTGGCTTGAGTGACAATGAGATCCAGAGACTTCCTCCCGAGGTGGCCAATTTCATGCAGCTGGTGGAGCTGGACATATCAAGAAATGGTACGTAGATGCTTGTGTATCTCGTCTGTGAATACGAGAATACCACTGCTCTGAGAACCTGCGTAACAAGTGTAGGCTGCTCCTCATTTGCTGGACGACGGTCTTAATCCCAGCATAACAAACATGGATCAAAGCTTAGTGGCCAGGAAAAACGCCCGTGGGCATCACAGCACCACACACAGACCTCTACAAACATCACCCTAACAAGGCCCACGATATCTTACTTTCCATCTCATCAACTGCAGACACAGGTATTGTTACCCGCTCTGTGTTTTGTCATACCAAATACCAGGGAGGGCCGATATGTTAGACACGAGACATCTGTAGTGTTACAAGCCGCATGAAGGGCTGTGGGAGCCGTGTGCAGCGGCCCGTGAGAGCCGTTCCATCTGTCCGCCTGTGTGCTCGGCCTCTCCTGCTGCAGAACAAAACCCAGCCAGGGAAGTGTCATGGGCTTCTTGGCTGGGGGATTTCTTAATGCGCACTTGCAGGATCCAGTCGTAGAGGTTATTTCTTCGGTAAGAGCGATACGCCACATTTTCCATCCTGCACAACTTTAGACTAAATCCATACTTTGCCTCATTTTAACAAGTAGGCCTGGCATTCGGGTTCTGTCCCGCAGTTTGTTCAGCTAAGTTCGCGCTTGAGACGGAACAGGGTCAAAAACAAATATGCAGTCCTGTAATTTAAGAAGCTCTTGTACCTTCCAGTCGTAGACTTCGATGTGTCTATTTATTTTGTGTTGTTCCTGAACTGCTTCCCCTCCTTCTTTACCTCTGCCAGGGAGGTTTTATGATTGGCTGGGTTTGCTTTTTCGCTCTGTTATTAGGATGACACCAGGCAGATTTCCTGTACAAAAATAAATGGGAAAAAGAATAAGGCGTCTGTAATTACCAGTTGTATTTGTTATTTTCTCCTGGAGATTTTACACGGAGGTAAAAGAATATAATCTGGAATTACTCGTGAAAATATTGGGAGAATAGTTCCTTTTAATATAAGATTGACCCGGTCATTTCTGTGTATTTGACACTGCTCATTTCGAGTTTTATCCAACATTATTTTTATCCACATACGCAGCAGATAGACCCGATTGTGTCTCGGTGAACAAGTCCCGGTGGATCAGCGATTAGAGATGGACATTATAGTCGTACACCGATGCCCCCACCACGGAGGTCCAATCATACACTGGACCGAACACGCAACGGCAGCGCTGCCCCAGTTAGATCATCTCTACAGCAGAACACTTTTCCAAAACAGACTTGTGACGTCTAACACATCAGCCTTCTGATGACGAGCCGAGCACTTCATCCTGTCAGGATCTTCCTTTTACAGGAACCTCTGCCGGCTGTGGCGTCCTCGCCGAACTTTCTGCCCGTCAATCCATCTCATTGTATTTTACCCATTATGAGAGATGATAGTATATTTATAAGAAATTCCATATGGTGCTCCTCGAACGGGTTCGGTAGAAGGGGCCGTTTCATTTTTCTTTTATTTAGCTCAGATTCATTCCCTTCCTCATCTGGTTGTGCTTAAGAGGAACCAAAAATTATTTGCTCTGCAGAATGTGGCCCCTCTACATCTCAGCTCCACATCTGTGTCCACGGTTCTGAGACCTGATTCAACCACCTCCTTTTCTCCTGCAGACATTCCTGAGATCCCTGAGAGCATTAAGTTTTGCAGGGCCTTGGAGATCGCTGATTTCAGTGGAAACCCCCTCTCCAGGTAAGTGGAGCGGAACAGCCCATCACTTAATTAATCATCACTGAAAAATATATTGCTCCTGCCCACATGACACGCAGGGTGACTTCAGCTGTAAGCGCTCCTGTGGCTGCATTAAAGTATGCTTCTTTTACTGCAAATATTTCGCATTCATCTTTAAAATGGGGTGAATACCGCGCGCAAGAGACTGAATGCACCCTTGTATAACACCTGCACCGTAACGGGGATTGTAACTGCAAACTAGAATACTTCAGTTTTTTTTTTTAACACCAACAAGGTGAACGCCTGGTTGAATATGATATTAATAAGATAAGATGTGATCCTTGTTATAATTTTAAAAATTATGATGGATTTTTTTCGGTTAAAGTCCTGTACAGACAAGAGGAAATAAGGGTTAGACGCAGTTAAATGAAAACGTCATTCATTCATTCATTTATTTTTGTAGTTGAAGAAGTTTGTCTGTCTTCAACAAAGCCAGTGTACCAGATCTACGTCCTGTTGGAAAGCAGTAGATTGATGGTCCAAAGCCTCGATGCTGATTTGCTGAGAGGGCCGGTCGTTCTCGTGATTCGTCTTGTCCCATGAAGTGTATCGCAGATGCATAAAGAGAGCTGGCCCTTTATCTTCCCCCTTTCTCTTTTCTCTCTTCCTCAGACTGCCGGATGGCTTCACACAACTGCGAGCGCTAGCTCACTTGGCACTCAACGAAGTATCACTGCAGACGTTGCCCAGTGACATTGGAAAGTACGTTTACAAAAATACGGCTCATATATGTTGTCGTTTTTTTTTTATTAGATGTTTGAGATTTTCATGGTTCTAATCTAATTTCCTGTGTCAGAGTCCCGCAGCCTGTTATCGTACAAGTGCGAGTGTGCACTGCAGTCTTTGATCGAGCCATCACGCTGCCAGCGTGAAAGCTCTCAGCTCGTTTACATTCATGAAACAGAGCAGGTTTTTTAAAAAAGTAATTCTGTTGCCCAGTGGGCTCTTAAAGCAGCCAAGTTCTGGGCTCTGGGCCACTGCTGTGCTCAGACAGATGGAAGAGCCCCCTTCACCGTGCCAGGAAAACCAGATGAACAGACCCACCATCTGACTAACCAACCTGCCTCTCCTGTCACCTCTTTTCCTCCCCCGTCCTCTTCATCTCGCCCGCCAACTCCCACCCCTTTCTTTCTCCGATATTGCCCCCCTTTCTTTTTCAGTCTTGCAAACCTTGTGACTTTGGAGCTCAGAGAGAACCTTCTGAAGTCTCTGCCCACGTAAGTGACATTTCCCTCCCGTTCGGAAAGTTCAGTCCGTCATCTAATTCCCTCCCTCCGTCACGAACGGGTAGTGTGTCCGTGTGCAGCCGTGATTCCGCGACACTTCGAGAATTCACATTCACATTTATCTGTGCATCAACATGAGAGTAGTCATGCGTATTTGCCATCTTACCAATACAAATATGTGGCGATATTTTTGAATGCGGACGAGTCCAATTCCTTTGAAATGGTCTTCGCGTTTGTCAGTACGAAGGACTAACTGGTAGATTAGAATCATACGCAAAAGGTAATATCTTAATTTCCTAGCAGACACGTGTTCCTCTCCATGTGCTACTTTTTGTGTATTCAGGTCACTCTCTTTCCTGGTGAAACTGGAACAGCTGGACCTCGGCAGCAATGAACTGGAACTGTTGGTACGTTTTCTTTGGTTTACAAAATGCTTGGTTTCACCTCTGAATTTGCATTTGAGCAAATTATTAGTTATCTGTACTTCAGTTTCAGCCGTTCATTGAGAAAGAATAGGAGCCAGAGTGTTGCTTAAACCCCAACCGTCTCTCCACAGAGCCCTCATTCGTTCAAACTCAAATGTGCAATAGGTTTTCTTCTCAGACAGAAGAATTCCATCCATGATAATTATCTATTATAATCCAAACCACTTGTTTACCTAACCAAACTCAGTGGAACCTGTCTGTTAAACCTTAGGCCCCGTGTGCTGTGTGTCTCAGAGCTATTGTCTGATTTAGGCTGGGAACGCCCATTATTCTCAACGGGACAGGGTAAACAATGCCTCCTGACATGACTAGGGTGGAGGCTGAGCAAATAGTTGACATCATGATGAAACATCGCTCGCCTGTCTGTCACAAGCCAGAGCTTTCTTGACATTCTGCCGCACATCGTTTGTCCCCTCCGACCGTAAGGTGGGCTATTCTGAGCTCTAAAAATCCATTTCAATGCAAGCTATGATTTGTCTCGTGTCATTCAGAGAGGGGAGAGGACCTCATGCATCCAGTAATTTATCCCTGAATCCAAACAGAACACCTCTTCGATTAGACTTGGAGCGCATTTAATGACATTTCAATTCGCCATAGCAGACGCATCCCTTTCCATACAAAGTCCCCCTCCAACTTCCAATGATTATTTGAGAGGAGTCGAGCTACAAAGATTCTTTGTTGACTCACTTAATATAGTTTCCATTTGAAGCCTACGAGAACACGCATGTTCGCACGGATGTTCTTTAACTAGTTTAAAGGAGTTACTGATGTATTTTCATATGGAGAAAAGGCTTTGTGTGTTTTGGGCACGTGATTCTTGTTTTCTGTAGCCTCAGCCCCTCTTCCCCATTTTTTAAAATAGAGCAAGTTTCAAATGTGCAGTTTTCTGCTCGCTCTTCTGTGTGAAGTACTGATCCATTTAATCATTCAATTCAGATGCAGAGGGCTGATGTTTTACACCACATGATTCTTATTTGCTGGCGCCTCATTCGTGTGAAGGGTTTTTCAGATACAGCCGGATTGCAGTGTCTGGTGTTGCACGATCAACACTAACAACAATAGCAAACCTGCTATCTCGAATTGGCAGGCGTGAATAACCAATGTGCACCCCCGCGCTTCTGTTTCCTCCCCTACTTTCTAGCCGGACACTCTTGGTGCTCTACCCAACCTGAGAGAGCTGTGGTTGGACCGCAACCAGCTATCCTCATTACCACCGGTAAGAGGGGTCACCGCCTTTGCTTTAATCTGTACATCAATAAAGGATGGACGGCCAAACCGAACCGTATGTCGCCCCATTTTAAAAATACAAATACACAAAAACGAACCGTCAATCGGCGGTGGATTTTCTAAACGGCAAACACATGCAGGTGAAAACCTGTCGTGTCAGTGAATTGAGGGCTCCGTGTTGCGGATAAGAGAGATTTTTATTCTTGTGCGCAGGAGCTGGGGAACCTTCGGAGACTGGTGTGTCTGGATGTGTCCGAGAATCGCCTGGAGGAGCTTCCCGCCGAGCTGAACGGCCTCCTGGCCCTCACCGACCTGCTGGCCACGCAGAACCTGCTGGAGTTCGTGCCAGACAGTATTGGTGAGCGATCCCAGTGGGAAAGAGGGATCTGTCAAAGGAAAATCGGGATTGAAACGATGGCTCGTCTAAATTCTGCCACGAATAGACATAACACAAGATTGCTTGATAAATTACACAGATTAGTTGACATATTTAATTCCGAGAAGCCACTTAAAGGCTCCCTCCCATCTTTCTGCCTTCTGAGAGAGATGTTTTTTTGGTTCTCACTGAAAGTTTGAGGCTAATTAGATGTGTGTGGAGGAGCCACTTTTTCACAGAACGTGCTGCGTTAACAGGAACAGCACTGCCCTCTACTGGAAAAATAATACCCGTGGAGAGCGTGTCCAGTGATCCGTCAGAATCGCGTTCATGCCACACGTTTTTCAGGACACTGGTGCAGCGGTTAGAGCTGCGGGCTCAAAGCGAGGCGGTCCCCGGTTCAATTCCAGTGGTTTGCACGGTGGGTCTCAGGGATGTCCGCTTTCATGTCGGGGACACGCCGTAGGTCAGGTAATCCGCTGCGACTGACCGGAGACCCGTCCAGGACGAACGCCGCGTCACGACCGCTGTCACTTAGATTTGGCTCCACCTGGGATGGCCGAGCCCCGAGCGATGCTGATGAGGAATGAATATTAAACGCGCAACACACACCATCTGGTTTTGTTAAATAGTTTTTTTCTTCTCTCTCGCTCTCTTTTTTTTTTTTTTTTTTTCTTCCACAGGCTGCCTTAAACAGCTTTCCATCCTGAAGGTAGACCAGAATAGATTAACCCACTTGACAGATTCAATAGGAGAATGCGAGAACCTTACAGAACTGGTTCTGACAGAGAATCTGCTACAGGTATGGAAACAAAGCACTTGTCGACCCAGCTGAAATTCATATATGTCTGATAATGTCCTTCTTTAAATAAATAAATAGCCACAAGGCTACATTAGCGTTTTCCCTCGTTGGTTCCCGTGATCATTCATGAATTATGTATTCCCTCTCAAAAAAGTCCCTTCCTCGCTCGCTGGGCAAGCTGAAGAAGTTGACCAACCTGAATGTAGATCGCAACCGACTGGGCGGCGTGCCCAAGGAGCTGGGAGGCTGCGCCAGTCTCAACGTACTGTCGCTGAGAGACAACCGTTTGGGCAAACTGCCGGCCGAGCTCGCGGACGCCACGGAGCTGCATGTGCTGGACGTGGCCGGAAATAGGTACCCCGACCGGACGTCCTGAAATAATAACGGTGCACGGAGGCCACTTTGTTTAAGGATAATTATTAAATATGATCTCTGTGCCGAAATAGTTAATGATTTACGAGCAAGCCGCGGAGATATTAGGGCTCTTTGTTTTTGGAGATTTAATGCCATGTAGCCATGATTCAACGTCAAACTGTCTTCAGCTGAGTGGAGTTGAATACATTTCTGAGGACGTTAAGAATAAATATTCATCTTTTATTTCTGCCTTTATGTTTATTTTGGCTCATTCCCAGTTTTTTCATTCTCTCCTCCTCCATCAAGATTACAAAACCTGCCTTTTGCCCTGACTAACCTCAATCTGAAGGCCATGTGGCTGGCGGAGAACCAGTCGCAGCCCATGCTCAAGTTCCAGACGGAGGACGATGAGCATACAGGGGAGAAGGTGCTGACCTGCTATCTCCTGCCTCAGCAGCCTTCCCCAAGCCTGGGTCAGTAGCGTCTCATTTCAACCATGTGTTATTTGGTGTATTGCTCAATATGTTATTAGTTATTTGGTTAACATCATTCTTGGAAGAATATTTTTTTGAAGAAATACGTCTTGATGGAGAATCAATATGGCCTTATAACCTTCAACAATATCTTGCTATCATTTGTTCGGGGACAATTGTTACCACTGAAAAGCAGCAGCATCCCTCAAAAAAAAATTCATTATCGTGCGCCCTTGTCATTCTCCACAGAGAACTTGCTTCAGAACAGCGTGGATGACAGCTGGACAGACAGCAACCTGAACAGAGTGTCGGTTATACAGTTTCAGGAAGAGACCAAGGCTGACGATGACGACGATGATGAAGCTGCCGCGGACCGCCGAGTGAGGAAACAATGCTGTCGCTTATGTGTTGGATGTGTACCCTTGACACTTTTTGAAACCTCTTTGTTCAACAAAAGACGGGTTCTTGAGTTTGCTCAAGGTTATTGCTTTTATAAAAGTAATAATATTAAAGCGGCCTTTTTTTTTTTTGTTTAAGGGTCTTCAGCGCAGAGCCACGCCACATCCTAGTGAGCTGAAGGTAATGAAGAAAGTGATTGAGGAGAGGAGGAATGAAGCCTACACATGCAAAACGGATGGAGAAGATCAGTCCTCAGATGCACAGGTGCATGTTTTATTCAAGGTTCAAAGTATTCACTTCCGTATATTTGGTCTAGAAACATGAATGAAACATGCAATGAAATTCTTATTGTGCTTTCAACAGTGAAGCCAGATCGATAGCAAAAAAGCCAACAATGAATAAAATAATACGCATATTATTGCAACAAGATGGAAACGGTGCAAAGCAGTGTAAACCGCATTAACAGGATGCATACATCTGTCATATGATGGTGATATCACCAGTTCTGTTGAACCCGACCTCACCAGTGACGCCAAACATCGCGGTTACAATCTGTCCTTGTTCTCCATCGGTGCACTTAAAGCTTGACTCCAACCCGTGCTCTCGCTTTTAGGAGAAGCGGCTAAGTGACCTTTCCAACCAAAGCCACGACTCCCAGGTGTCTAACAGCACGCTGTCGGCCACCTCGCACGAAGAGAGAAGGGATGTAACCGCCTCACAGAGGGAGGACCTGGTGGACGGCCACTATCCACAAGAGGAGGAGGAACTGGACGAGATGGAGGTGGAGTACATCGAGGTACATGTTAAAAACTGAACTCACTAGAACTTCAACTCTCTTTGTATCTAAATGGGTTTTAAAGAATGGGTTTGTCTCGATGCCCTTCCTCTTAATCTGTGAATCTAAACGCTCTCTTGCCAGCCCACTGTGCACTTTGCAGAGGAGCCCATTATCCGTGGTGGAGATGAGGAGGACGAGGAAGACGGGGAGGACATCGAGAGAAGTGACGAGGAAGACGAGAGACCAATGATCCCCGCGGAGAAGCAGCGCCTAATCAGAAAAGACACGCCGCACTACAAGAAGCACTTCAAGATCACCAAGCTGCCCAAGCCCGAGGCCGTGGCGGCACTGCTACAAGGATTCAGTCCTGATGGGCTCAACTCCCCAACCCAGGCCGCTGAAGACGAGGAGGAGGAGGAGGAGGAGGAGCACAGTATTGTATCCCATCAACACCACCACAGACTGGAGGGGCCGGAGCTGGAAGACAGCCGGCACCAGGTCAATTCCAGTCAAGTGAAGGTAAAGCAGAGATCTCTGCATCAGCAGGATTCAACTTAGAAATTGTGAAGATTCAGCAGAGATACTAAATAGAATGACATCATTGTTCTTCTATGCAAGTTTTAATCAGGCACACGATGCAAAATTGCTGATATTATCATTACCTAAAAAAAAAGGGCCGCAATTATTATATCCGGTGCTTCATTTACATCAGACTAATACATTGGGTTTGCTTATTGCTGCCGTGCAAACCCACAGGGCTGAATGCTGTACTGCGACCTTGCATTACGTTTGAAGTGGCGAACGTTTGTCATGCATGCAGAGAAGAAAAGGTCTTCACTCGCACTGGCGATCAGCGGACGTTTATTTCTCGTGCTTTTGTAGGTTACCCACTAAAGCCACCTCAGAGTAGACGCCTTCGGGATTCTATCAGAGCCTTGCCCTCTCCTTCCTCTGTGTTCCACAAAGATGAGATGTGCTCAGCCGCAATGACAAACTTTTACCCAAATATTCCCAAAATATATATTTTCAAAACAGCACTTCGATGCTTTTTTTATTCCCGGGATAACAATCTTCTTTGTCGTGCGGTACATGATGAAGACCATCATCCACATGCAGCCGCGATCCGAGTTCAAGCTTAAAACGCCGACCGTGTTCAGGACCAAATCTCATCGCATCGATGTCTATTTTACAATGCCTGCTGTTATAACAATGCGTGTATGTGCGGGCTTGTTGTGCTGAAGCGGCGGCATCTGCTGAACTGCTGCTTATATAAATGAAGCTTTCTACTGATCACCGTTTGTTGGGGAGAATCGATGATATCTGCTGATTTGTCTAATTGTAGAAATCCCCTTTAACACTGATCAAGAATCATCTTACCCAATCTGTTTTGTGTGTGTCCGTGGATGCTGGGTCTGATTGTGTGTTTGACCCCTGGTCAACCAGAGCGTGTACTGGCAGAGTTGGAACGTGGCACCCAGTGACGACTCGTTTTGTCGTACGCTGATCGTTTTTGACGGGGGCATTTATTCAGTCTCTGGACGAATATAAGATCCATCTTGGGTTGTTTTTTTTTTTTGTTTTTTTTTTAAAAGAAGCAGCTCTATGCTACAGCGTTCTGTCAGTGTTTCACTGATTTCTTTAGCCCGTCTGTAAACTTCGTCTCTGAACCGGTTTCATTTACACACACAAGTCGGCCGGTTTAGTTGGACGGTCTATTGAAAGCTTGCTCGATGGGACCGGGCATCATCCGGTACGGCAGCTTTTGCCTCAATGTCCAGCCTTCACACTCTTTTGTGCTGTGGCTCAGCTCCTTGGTCTTGTCTTTTCCATCTCTGCCTGTATATTTGCTTCTGGTGGCTGGGGTGTGCGAGTGAGCGAGCGCTTCGGCTTCAAGGTGGTCCATCTCCTTGGACATGGAAGTCCCACAACCTGCAAGCAGACAGTGGAGTGGTGGTTGTGTTTGGTGAAGTCTTTGCAATGTGTGAGAGAGGGTCCCCTTTTGGTTTCTTTTGCCCTTTTTTGTTCTTTTTTTTTTTTTACGTTTTTGTGTGCGAGTGAGTGTATTTTTGTTTTTGGCCTGACTAATCCGCATGCCTCTCGCTGGTTCCTGTCCTAACAGGGGGTGTCATTTGATCAAGTCAATAATCTGCTGATTGAACCTGCTCGAATTGAGGAGGAAGAGGTCTGTACCTACTTTTTCCTGTTCGGTCCTTCTCTCTCTCGACCCTTACTCACCTACTCACTCACCCGCCTGTATTCAGAGGTGGAGTGAGACCCACAAAAAACATGGTTAATTCAAGCCAATCACCAGGGACCCCCTAACCATAACGTCTTTAAGAGGTGGCTAGTGTGGCAGAATTGAACTGTAGGAAGGTGCATTCATATTTAAATGAATTCTTTTAAGTGGTCCGCAGAGCATCATATTGATTTATTATTTAGAACAATAATTTGACCGTCCAAAATAATAGGATTCATCAAGATAAATGACGCAACAAAAGTACATTTATCCTAAGCAGACATGAGATGTAATGTTAAAATGCATATATTGAATCTGTAAGCCGTGAGCCTGGTGTGCACCAGCGCTGTGGACATCCCTCCCATGCTCGGCCAGATTGGTCATCTGATGTCCTTGTAACATTACGCCCTCAACTGTCTTTAGATCCTGACAGATGCCAATGGAGTTCCTTGCAACTTGATGGCCTAACGCAATCATAATTGAAACCTATCATGAAAAATAAACTGATGTTCCGTTCAGGTCATCAGGTGTGATATTTTTTACAAATATTTAATCCAATCACAGTAATAGATGAAGTTGTAGCAAAGGTAGGGAATTGATTTGGTTCCTGGGTATCTATCCCGTCACGGACTCATGCAGGACTTCTCACATAGTGTTGTCGCACAGCCGTGTTTTTGAGATGACGACGCAAGAGATCGTCAGTCGACCGGCCCTGAGTGGCTGCTGCGTCCAGGACTCTTCCTCCTTTCAATCGCTATTTTCTTGCTGACTGTATGCAGGTTGTTTTTTTTTCACACACTGCATCTACGGCCTTTAAGCTTCAGCAAGTAGGAGCACTTAAGAACTTCTGGTTACGACACGACCGGCACCGCTACATATGGATTATGAAATGAACCTTTCATCTGAAAGATAGCATTTATTTAACTTTGTGAAATATTTGATGTAGACCTTGAAGGACTGAAGGGTTAGTATTTGAACTTCAAATTGAACTTTGCTAAGGCTGGCATCACACAAATTGTTCCTTTTGCACAGAATAATTGTTTTATAACAGCCAAATAACGGCAACATTAAAATGCTGGCATTTAACATTGTTGTATAATTCAGATGCATACATTTTCAGTGTTCTGAATATTAGCATCTACAAATATATGAACAGGAACTGAGAGAATCCTCCCACATCTAGAACTTGGAACAGGGAATTTCCCTGAAGAAGCTAAAATTACATCTCTTTTCAAACATGGAGATTATTTCGCATACCTGTTTTGGTTCAACATTTAACGACATTTCATTTGGCTGGAACCAGAACCTTTGACTCTAACATGACATTTTAGCTCCTCGTCAAGCACCATGTTCTGCCACCTGCCACCTCTGCCATCCTATCTCTGCTTCCGCCGCTTAGCTCCTTTCCCTCCCACCAACATGCTGTGTTGCCCTGAAACGAATGGGCTGGTTGCGCTGTTATCAGGTACGCAGCAACACACGAATGTTTGGGCTCCGTCACACATAGGCACACACACCAGGTTATATTAGCTGCAAACGCAAAATAGGAATAGTATTGACAGTATTGAGCACAGTTTTGTGGACCGCACATGAATTGTAATAACAACGTTAGTCCTCGATTGTTTCTTTAAAAGTCATGTATTTCAATACACCTGCACGCTGTTTGGTCAAAATATCATCAACCGCTTGCTCTTATTGAGCACTTTATTTTTTGATTTCTTTGAACGGTCTTCACAGTCTGGACACAACCTTCCTCTTCCGTCTGACAATAGTGACATTTTCTGTTCTGCTTCCTTCTTATTCATCCCAACCCTCTGCATGGCCTGGATATACACCAGATATACATTACGGAGCTGTCCTCTTTAGAAAGTGTGACTTTATTCACTTTATTCCGTCAAGTATATGTCGATTAAGGGCGTTGCTTGCAAAGGAATAATGACTCACACAAACTAAATATCAAGACAATTATATTTTTTAAGAAATTCCAGCACCTACTGATCTTAGAGCCAACCCTTTCTTCATCGATGGCTATGGGTGACAGTGCCCTTTGGCAGACGGAGGGAGGTCAGCCGTAGAATAGCACCCAGCTTGTCTGCATCTCACTCTGCCCGGAGCTTAATGCTGTCTTGGCACTTTCAATACTGGCTCTGAATCCTCTTCCTCAACTTCCAGCACACGCTAACCATCCTGCGGCAAACAGGCGGCCTGGGCATCAGCATCGCCGGGGGGAAAGGATCAACGCCCTACAAGGGAGATGATGAGGTACTTTTTTAACATCATTTATTTGGAAATAGCGAAATAATAGGAGCCTGAAATGTAGTGCAATCGAAATTCTTTTTCAATGTGCTTGCAGGGAATTTTCATTTCGAGAGTGTCTGAAGAGGGTCCGGCCGCCAGAGCAGGAGTGAAAGTGGGAGACAAACTTCTAGAGGTAAAGACTAGAATGAATGGAGCGGCCTGTTTGACCCTCACGGCTCCAGTTTTGCTTTGTATATATTTGTAGGACGTTTACTACAGTTGCGTGAAAACTGAGCTGTCTCGATATGCTTTGGCTCAGGTAAACGGGGTAGACCTTCACGAAGCGGAGCACCACACAGCAGTGGAAGCCCTCCGCAGCTCCGGCGCGGCGGTTTCCATGACGGTGCTGCGGGAGCGCATGGTGGAGCCGGAGAACGCCATCACCACCACGCCACTCAGGCCAGAGGACGACTACTTCCCCCGGGAGAGACGCAGCACCGGCCTCGCCTTCAACATGGAGCCCAGTCTCAGCGGGCCGCACCAGCGGCTCTCCACCTGTCTGATGCGCAACGACAAGGGGCTGGGATTCAGCATCGCCGGGGGAAAAGGCTCCACGCCATACCGGACCGGAGACACGGTGAGACTCATTTGTTGAGTTTTGATTTTTTTCAGTTCGGTCGCCCCTATTCTCAAAAAAATAGATGATATTTGAACCTCTTTTTTTCAACAATAAAATCACATTGAGTTCAGATGCCAGCTTACCGCAGTCACTAAAGACGCCCCTGTAAAAGCATGATCACAAATGTTGTCCATTGTACATTTTACACTTATTTTTACACTGCATTTCATATCCTGACATCAACCAATGGACACGTACAATGTGAAAGTGGACCAAACATGGACCGGGTGTAAATGTGTTAGTGAAGGTTATTAAGACGATTCTTAATAGGAACAGAAATCAAACTCTTTAAGTTTTCCAATGCCTGCTTTTGTTTGCTAATCTATGTGCTACATCAACATTACAAGCATCCAGGAGATGTTTCCAAAGCGACAAAGTTAATTTTTAACGTGAGAGTGATAAAAAAAGATGACCAGATAAATGGACTATTTTAGTGTGCTTTTGAAGTTTTGAGGTGAGGTCACAGCGTTTGCAGTAAACCGCCTCGGTCACAGGGAGCTGTCTGTCCACAGCGGCTATTCTAGCTACAGCGTTTACAGTGGTCACCGGGGAGACAGCGATATGAATAGCAGGCCTCGACACTTGATATGTCCACTGTAAGTGGAAGGGGTGAGGTGTGTATTGGGGCTGCTGAATGGGCCCAAGCAGAATTCTGTCAAAACCGGTGTCGCTCCAGAGGCTCCCAAAGAGGGAAGGACTCATGAACCTTGGATTTAGGAGGGTTTTGCTGTAAGTGTTGCCTGTTTTTCAAAAAGGGCTGTGAAATGGATGCGGCGTCCAGGTATTGAGTTAATCCTGCGTGGGGGTGCTGTGGACTTTTCTTACACATGTGTGTTTACATATTCTGAAGCAGGCAGTAGGTGTTTGTTTTTTTTAAGTAAACAATTGTGCAAACGTTTCAAACATGGGACAGTATAGTTTAGGGGTTTTACTTTGCTTTTGAGGAGCCTTTTGAGCAGTTAACTTGAATTTATTTCGTAGTATTGTGACGGTAATTGGCTGCAATGTGTAAATGGGTTGTCGATACTTCCTATCAAACTTTGTAGACTGTGGCTAGTTTCAGAAAAGTTTTCTGTCTTTCGCCGCAGTAGGATCTCACTCTCTACACCCCTCACTGGCAGCCTTTCTCCCCAGTGTTTGATCACAGCATGGCGGCCGGTTGCAACAGATTTTTCCACCACTCACCCTGTTGGGCCTTCAACAGACACATAGCCATTTTCTGCAATATTTCAGCAGCCATTGAGGTCATAGGTGATGCCAAATTAATGGTGGTGGAATCATAAATTGGCTTATTGTGGTAGGAATGATGAATTTGGTCAGAATGATCACTTGTCGGTAATTTTCCTTTAAATATTGAATTTGGGGATATTAGGCTAGGTTGAAGCGCCACTGTCCTTCATTTAATAAATGCACAATATGATATATATTGCCTTTTATCAAATATTATGACTGTCTATCATATTTGATACAGGTGATTAACGATAGCAGCAGTCACTTATTTAAAGTTCTGTTTTTTCTGCAATGCATTTGTAAAACATTATTTATCAATGGTTCTTATATCGGAGCATGCAGAGTGTGTGACTTTGGCATCATAAATTCAAGGCATCTTGCACATGTGTTTTTCTTTTCAGGGTATCTTCATCTCTCGCATCGCCGAAGGGGGAGCAGCGCACAGAGACAGCACGCTACGTGTCGGGGACAGGGTCATCTCTGTGAGTACAAACAGTCCACGTTTATGTCCAGGCATCGGCGCGCTGGACTTCATCAAAACAAGCTTCCCCTTTCTACTGTTGACCAGTCATTCCCAAAAAGGAGTCATTTAATTTGTTCAAGAATGTGTTAAAAGTTGACAATTACAGGATAACCTGACCCCTTGGTGGTGGTGTTGGAATAACATCAACAAGTAGAAGATTACTTCGCTGCTAGCAGGATATATCAGACTTCCTTTGCTTAGGTCTCAGGCTGACAGTTAACTCAGACTTGACCCGTGCAACTTCCTTCTGCTTGGCTTTGCTGTCCTGAGTGGGTTGCATGTTTTTGTCCCGTCACTTCTCTGCTCTGTGGAGCACCTGACGCCGAGATATCCTGTGATGAATGTGAAGCTGGCACCGGTTGCTGATAATATGTAATCACATTTCCTCCACCAAGTCCCGCTCTATTGGAATCACACAGCCCCGTTCTCGATTGCTCTGTTTTCCGGGTTCTCTCTCCCTTCCCGCCCGTTCTTCATCAATTTTCTCCTCCACGCTTCTCGCTCTCTCCACCTTTGCATGTTCGCTATTGCATTAACTGCACCTCCTTGCCTGTGTGGTGGTGGGTATGGTGTTGGGGAGCAGTGGGCTGAGTCTGTTGCCCCGCTGACAGGGTGAACACACGGGTTACCCTGTCAGCGGCCGCGGTGACGGATTAGCCACTGGTAAGAGCCGATACTGTCGGGTCAGCGCTGACCTCTGCTTGTCACTTTGGGCCAGTTGTCAAGACATGCATGCCAGAAATCTTCTCCCTGTACTTAATTAGAAAAAAAGCTGTGTTAACAAACTAATGTCCAAACAGTTTCTTAACATGTTAGCTCTCCACGGACCTCACTGCTTGCCTTTGTTGACTTAAAGATCAGACTTTTTGGAGACGCCGCATTCTCACTTGGTTTTTAAGTAAATAAAGACAAGTGGATTCAAATGTCAATTTATTGCACTAGCTGTATGTTGGGGAAATTAGCTTCTGCTTGCTCGCAGCCTTTCGCCCATCTTGTCTCCAACTTTGGACCCATTATTTCCTCCGTACTTGTTTTTCTTTATAGGTATTTACTCAATATGTGCACGAAGCGATTGAGATTTTTATTTTTTTTAAATAGGAACCGGGGAATAGCTTTGAGCGAGGAGGATGTGAATTGTCAAGAAATGTGCCTGCTAGCCGCATGCCATTTCGAGCATGTATTTGTTCAGTGCTGCTCGCTATGCCCATTTGCTGGTTGCTAATGTGCACGTTGTCACCGGGAAAGACTGGGTGGCCTGACACACTCCGTGGTTGGTTTTGCTGTCAATCCAGATCAATGGTGTAGACATGACAGAGGCCAGACATGACCAGGCAGTAGCGCTCCTTACCGGCACCTCCCCCACTATCGCCCTCCTGGTGGAGCGTGACCCGAATGCACCACGGGGCTCCCCCGGTCAGTCCCGGGCACGAGCCCACTCGCCTCCACCCCCAGAGCCTTCAGACTCCCCGGACCAGGAGGAGGAGGGCCTCTCCCTTCATGGGAACAACGTCGGTCGAATGGAAGATGAATATCCCATCGAGGTACAGCCCTCACATCTGAAATCGGCGCTTGCTTCTGTTGAATTCTGAACTTATTTCAATTAGACCATGCCCTCATGAAGGTATTCAGTCTTAATATCTCTTTATTTGGCCCCTGCCTGTACTTGCTGCTGTACAGTTTCAGAGAGGATGGTGTATGGTATGAAGGCCTGTTCTAATTCAAATATCTCTGTAGTACAGTGTGTAGCCTTGTAGTATCAGCTGTACATAGCCTCCAGCAAAGGTTGTGTTGAATACTTATCTGTATTTAGTTCTTATCTCATCTGTATCTGTATAGTTATCTGTAGAAAATTCAGTGCGGTAGGAAGCAATCGTTTGGTATGTGTTTGAATCTAATGCCTATGAAGTTTGTAGTATGGAATTGTAACTAATGTATAGTTGAGCTACTTTGCAAGATATTGCCACAATAAGTCCCCCGCTTCACCGCCTCCACAGGAGGTGACTCTGTTGAAGTCGGGCGGTCCTCTCGGCCTCAGCATTGTCGGAGGCAGTGACCACGCCAGTCACCCGTTTGGCATCAATGAACCGGGCGTGTTCATCTCAAAGGTATGGCTACTGAAGTGTTGTCTGCGACTCCAAAATTGTACATTTGCCTGCTAAAACAAGACCAAATACGTGACTTTCTTTTTTCGCACGTTCCTCTCGGCATCAGGTAATACCTCACGGTTTGGCATGCCAAAGTGGGTTGCGGGTAGGGGACAGAATCTTAGAGGTGAACGCTATCGACCTGCGTCACGCCACACACCAAGAAGCTGTGCGTGCACTGCTGGCTAACAAGCAGGAGATCCGCATGTTAGTGCGCCGGGACCCTTCACCTCCCGGAATGCAGGTGAGGAAGTGCAGATATATCCACCCATACACAGCAATTTCAGTGAAGTGAAGTGTGGACAAGTTGATGTAACAAGGGGTTTCTATTTGCTGCAGGACATCGTGATCCAGAAGCAGCCCGGGGAGAAGCTAGGCATCAGTATTCGTGGAGGTGCCAAGGGTCACGCAGGGAACCCCTTAGACCCCACAGATGAAGGCATCTTCATATCCAAAGTACTGAAACATCGATTGACTGCCAGTATAATGCATTTTGATTATTCCGTCAGTGTTTAGTCAATATATATTGCGTGGTTTGAATTCGAAGAGAATCACACTTGGTATTCGTGCAGGTGAGTTCCAGCGGCGCAGCCGCACGAGATGGCCGACTGCAGGTGGGCATGCGTATACTGGAGGTGAACAACCACAGCCTGCTGGGTATGACGCACACCGAGGCGGTGCGAGTGCTTCGGGCCATCGGGGACTCGCTGGTCATGCTGGTGTGTGACGGCTTTGACCCCAAGAAAGTTGCAACCGTGGAGGTGAGACATCTTAGAAATCACGTGTGTATACAAGGAGCTGTATTTGCCGAGCCCTTTTCGGGGGATGGAAAGCCGTTGAATTCTCAAATGAAAAGACAAACTCACAAGAAAACACAGTTGTTTGTCCGATGTTGTCACTGGTTGTGAATCCTCAAATGACAACGCCAAAGTACAACACGGAAAGACGGCGTTCAAACACATTGATAATTCTCGCTACTGCCAGAGACGTTTCTGGCAGGCCGCCTTACCTTTGGGCAAACAGGCAAACTGAATCAGACGCTCCCACGTGACAACTCCTATGAAGAAAACCGCTTCAAAATATCAGTCTTACCTTTGTGTCGTTAAACCACAAGCATTCCAACAAAAATGGCCAGAAACAAGTGAGATAATTGTTTGTCTCAGTTTTTTTTTCTTCGGAATGATATCTTGTGTTTTCTGGGGGTGGAAAAAGTCAAGGAAAATATTTCCAACGGGAAAATAATTACTTCCTTGTGTAAATGACTCAGGAAAAAACCCCACAAACTAATTGCTTCCACCTTTTGAATTATTCATGTTGTTTGAAGTTATTTACTGTTTCATATTGTCTGGGTGCTGTCGGTGTTCCAGGCATCTCCTGGCATCATCGCCAACCCCTTCGCAACAGGAATCGTCCGCAAGAACAGCATGGAGAGCATCTCCTCCATAGATCGAGACTTGAGCCCCGAAGAGATGGACATAATCCAGAAGGTACTACACAAATCATGTTCATCTCCTGAATCAGGATTTTAAGCACAGCTTTCAGAAGACCAGGATGACGTCTGGGTGAATGTTGCTATAGCTACAGGTTCAAGACCAACTCATAGACGTGCCACCTGTTGCGTTGTTTTTTTCCATAATCAGATAGATGGTCCTCAGCTCTTTCCCTCCCCATATATAGAAAAATAGAGCCGTGGCACATTTCTAGTTTGTAGACCAGGAAGCCACTGTCATGCAACTGTTTTATGCGGGAGTCATCCACATACCAGGAATTAGTTTGGCGAATTTGTAATCGCAGCAGCTAAGTCAACCACATGAATCAAATGTTTTGTTCAGCGATTCTGTCGCACCAACACTGTGCTACCACAGCAATTTGGTGTTAGCAGGTGGAGTTTTCAACAGCAGTGGAGTCTCATTCCCCCCGATCATGCACCAGAGAGCTTGAAAGCACCAGCGCAGTTGTTTGTTTTGTCTAGATTAGCTTTTGGGCAACTGCCCACAGTAAAGGAATGTATGGGTTTGCTGGTTCTGCTGTTCCTTCACTCTTACTTAGAGTACTTTTTAGTGTTTACTGAGCTAACATTTGCACGAATGACATGCAGTCCAAAGATCCAGCAGCACTTGTATAAATTGCAATGGCTTTCAAACGAAGGCAGCAGTAGAGATCGCACGCTGGAATTGTAAGGATATTGAATCATGCTCTTCTCCAGGAGTCTGAGATGGTGAGAGAGACGTCACAGTGGGAAAAAGAGGAGATGGAGAAAGTGGTAAGTGAAACCGAAATCCACCGCTTCTCGTCGACACTAAGTGATGCACACCAGAACAGCAAATAGATGGCAACAAAGTTAGAGAATTCCATTTTTTTTTTTCCTCCAACGTAGTTTTTTTCGGGGGGGAGCAAAACAATAGTCTGCCTCACACTGCAGGGTGGAGCTTTAGAGTCTGTCTCTATCGGGTGAATGAAGCTTCCCGTCTGCACCCTGTGTGTGGGTATTTGTTTGACAAAGCTATTCCTGCAATGTCCCACCTTGCATGCTTTTTCTTCTCCCATAGTGAATGGATAGAGGACTTTTTTTAACTTTTGTGGATTCTATACTTTGTTTCCCCTGGTTTTTCTCTCGTCTTCCCTCACCTCTGGTGTGTTTGTGACATGAAACCCTTCCCTCTCCACGCCACCCCTGCGCTGTTGTTCCTCTCCGTGTCACCCTCTGTAACGCTGTGCTTTCTTCTGCCATTTCACCTTTCACCGCATTTACTGTGTGGCTGCGTGGTCGGGTGTCTTCCCCCGTGTGCCCTCCTCCCCTTCCTTTCTTGGTGAAGGAGCGAATGCGCTTGGAGCGAGAGGAGGCAACTCGCCTGCTAGAAGAGGAGACCGAGGTGAGAGACTCCTGGACGGCAGGCCCCCAGACAAACCTTTTGTGGTTGCGCAGAATGGTGCTTCATCACTGGTACCTGTGCCACGGCGCTGCCTCCACGGGAGTTTAAACTGCTCCTTCGTCCACGTGTTTTTTTTTTCCCCGCTAAATTGATTTAGCCATTCTTGAGTGCCTTATTTTTACTTGACAAGGACATCCCTGACACAAACGTGTGCCGAGAAGGTAAAAGACTCTCTTGCTGGTAGATGTGTGTCTGACTTGATCGTCTCTTCAAGCTGCAGCAAACGCCGTTTCAAGAATCCGAGCCAAATTTGAATTTTCCCGTTCGTCGGTCCAGACCACGGTTTGAAAAAAAACTGGGGTGCAAGTACTGCTTCAGGCAGTGGACAGCGAAGGAAAAAAAATCGACGGCAGGCCATTTTTTGAAATGGAATTCTTCTATAATTACATTTTGGAAATAAACAACCATTCAAAAGGTTTTTATTTCGTTTTGCAAGGAGTAAACATATAATATAAATGTAAAATTCTCTCAAAACACCCTTAACTGTTGGCGAATCACTACCTGATAATTGTTGACTTTATTATCCAGCCCTTGGCGAAGCATATGCTGCGAGCCGAGTCCCATGAGAGTACATAGGTGCTGCCAGACTGGAATGGCTGGTGATGATGATTCAGAAGTCTCGGTGTCGGGTGGGGCGTGTTTTTTTTTTCCCCCCATTTACCAGTCAATTAATGGAATAATACCCCCAAAAGTCCAGCGGGCGCCGCAGATTTTTAAGTTCCGCCCTCATATTTGTCCACGATCCCCGGGGACGGAATATTAGGAATTTCTGTTGTCGTCAAAATGTCAATCATGTTCTCTTTCACCGTAACATTCGTTGAGAAATACTGCATTCAGATCACAAAGGAGTTGTCCACGTGTAGGGATTCTTTTAAATCTATATTAGTGTGCGTTTACCCCACTTACCAACACATTATGTATGCTGCGCCAGGAATATAAGCAGATTTCAGAATAGACTAGAACATCACGCCGTCCACTTCTAAATGGAATTTGTATTGTAAAAAAAAAAAAAAATGACTGAGTTCGAACCCGCCTTCACGATCATTTCCATATTCCCTTTTCAGAATATCAGCACTGGACCTCTAAAGCTAGACTACAAAACCCTGGCTGCACTACCCACCACCAGTCTGCAGAAGGTCAACAGGGTGAGTGCATTGTAATGTTTGCAAGCGCTGACAGAGGGGCGCCGCTTTCAACATCAAAATCAACTTTGGTGTGATACCAAGTGTTTCGGTTGGAAGACCGCTTTGTACGAGCAGGATTAAATAAAAGATGTGAAGGCGTCGTCAGGGAAAACGAACAAGACGTATTCAAGGCTTAGAAAGGTGTCGTCATCGCAGTATCTGGCGGGCTGAGGTTGGGAAGGACATCTATTTATAAAGTACAGAAGGAGGTGAAGATAGATGCCCGATGTGCCGTCTCCACATTTGTCAGCATTATTTAAAAAAGTTGCAGAGAGTGGCAGCAAGAAGGGGGGCAGGGGACAGCTGCCCTTTATCAAGCAAACTATTCTTAGCAAGATTTTAGAGCTGCATCTGGCTGGCAAGGCGTCTCTCCGGGTGGGCGGGGGGGCTCGACTGTTTTGGAGCGTCTAAGTGGAACAGTTTCAGTTTGAGCTCCCAGAGGAGTTACCTTAGGTTGGACTTCTAGGACGCTCCAGCCGAGCCCTGACAGTGAGTACAAATGACCTGTCTCAGAGAATAGGCGACCTTGAGAGTTTTCTTTCTTAATCCGTGCACCTTTTTTTTTTTTTTTTTTTTTTTTTTTAACTTTGTTTTTTTCTTTTTTTTTTTTTTTTTTCAAACAATTTGTTTTTTTTTTTTATTGAAAAAAAAATTATTTTTTTTTATATTTTTTTTTTTTTCAA
>CAAKHD010011926.1:0-10466 GCA_901007705.1 Fistularia tabacaria
GTGTAAGACTCTCTCCCCCCCCCCCCCTCACACACACACACACACACACACACACACACACACACACACACACACACACACACACACACACACACACACACACACATACAGACACGGAACTGTGAGAACTCGTTCAGCGGCTGTCACTCAAGCATCTTCGGCAACTCACAACACAAGTGTCACGACGGGAAACGAGATGAGGGGTGACACGTTTCAAGATAAAAAAAAAAAGAAGTAAAAAAAGCCTATTGATGTGGTCTATTTTGCTTTGCACTCTTTACGGGGTGGGGAATATGCCTGTCAGTTTGGCTTTGTCACAGAAGATGCACCGCTCTTCAAATCATTTGCACAAAAATTTTAATATCACATACAGCATATATATGGTTTGGTCTGGTTGGTGGAGCGGCCGTCCCTCCAATCGGAAGGTTGGCGGTTCCTCCTCCTGCCTGCGTGCCGAGGTTTCATTGGGCAAGACGCTGAGCCCCGGGTTGCCATCAGTGTGTGTGACTGTGTGAATGAAATCTGGGGAGGGGCACTTTTAAACTATAAGGTGATGAAAGTGCTATATAAATATATAAATAGAGGTAATTTAACACACATATATATATATATATATATATGTGTGTGTGTGTGTGTGTGTGTCTGAGATCAAATCGTACTTTTCTTTACAATTATTCTTTCTATGCATCTCTGCTACATTTAAATATTCAGCGTGTGTCAATCAACAGATTACTTTTCTGCTTATATCACACACACCATCGGCATAGTTACCTAGGCAACCTGTGGCAGAAAACGGATTAAGCACAGTCAACCCACAACTCTTTATGATGTTATTTACAAGCACGATTGTCATGTGCAATTCTTGAGAAATGAACGAAAGAGTCAAAATTCACCCCGAGTTCAGAGTTGTGGTGTAAGTGACAGGCCTCTTATGTCTCCTTTTTAAAGTTTAAAATCTCTCGAGGACATTAAATAACCAGGTTAATTCCACTAACCACTTTATCCGAGGGTAACCCTCATTGTAAATGTGTTGCGACTTATTGGGGTCAGCTGGCCATCTCCCAGAGACTGGAAGTGTGCAGCGGCTAGTCTTTTATTAATAAAATGAGAGCAACAAATGGATGTGTCAATAGGCGGGTAACATTCATATCTTCATTTCTCAGTACTGGGAAACTGTTGTATAAAATCCAGGGGAAGGAATTCAGATTCTCGAGATCCTTCCTTACAAAATGACTAAGGCGATTATTTTAAGAAGGTGACAATGTGGAGAAAAACCCATTCACCCTATCGTTCACACGATTGGGTGATTTCGGGTCTCCAAAGAACCTACTGCATGTTTTTGGACTTTGGGCAGAACATGGAGCCTCCACATAGAAAAGTCCCCCTGTCGGAATCAAACCAGGGACTTTCTTGCTGTGGAAGCGCTGACCAAACCTAATTTTTTTCTTTTATTTCATTATTATTTCTCAACGCCGGATCCTTTTTTCACAGCCGCGAAACCTCAGCCTTGCGAGCCCCTTCATTGTCTCCCATTGTCTGTGGTGTTGTCAGTCAGGATGTGCCCCGCTTTGTCCTCGCTGCTGGAGGAGAGGGACGGGGGAAGCGATGTCGACGATCCGGCTCCGTGATCTAGACGCGTAATCCCTGAGTTCTAAAAAAAAATAACAAAAAAACAAAACGAAACATGGAATTGCAGGGTTTGTTTGTTTTTTGCGTTTGCAAATTTAACACAAGTGCGTTTGGGTTTCCATTGTGGATCCATTGCTTTGAGGAGCTTCCAAGATGAGTCTATTCTCATTGGGCTCTCAAGCCCCTCCATCTGGCATCAAAGCTACATTACCCCAACAAACAAAGCTCCACTCCCATTTCCAATTCCGCTCCCGAAGCGGCGTAAAACAAAACCCATGTCGGATCAAATGTAATTTTAGGACGCTAGCGATGGCTCAGATGCGTGCATCATCAATCTCACCGTATGGGATCCCCATTATTGACCGCTTCTTAACCCGAACCAGCCGTTACTGAGCTACACAGGATGCGGAACTGCAAGCGTCACCTGTGAGCCGATTTTCTCAATACATGCCCATGGGGTGGGAAAGGGGGGGGGGTCTCCTGGAGAATATCGAGAGCCTGATATAACCCCGTTAGATTTAAGAAGCGAAGATCAAATCGAATAAAATTTTCAAACGCTTGAGCTTCGCGTAACTCCCTGTCCTGTCAGATTTTACATTTTGCGGCGGAATTGACTGGGAAACTTCGCTTTCCTCGAGCGGCACAAGGAGCAGAATTCATCAACAGTCTTAGAGATTAGCTACACGGACTTAATAACACTTGTCCCGAAGCAAAGAGCTGAAGATATATATACGTTGGAGGCAGATGTATTTTTACTATTGAGTTTTTTTTTTTTTGTTTGTTTGCTTCCATTTTTTTCTTCCGATTGAGGGGTGTTCTGCCGTTCTCATGGCCGATTCGACACCCTGGGCATCTCGGGCATAATCCCAAACTATTGATAGTCCGACATTCAATAAAAAAAAGGGGCTTCTCCTGCACTTAACCCGCCATTGGGCAAACGCCTTCCAAGGGCATTAGAAAGCTGCTTAGCAGAAGCCGCTTCAGCTCTTACGTAAGCAACGGCTACCCCCCCTTCGCCGTCGTCGAGGGGGAGGAGGAGTGGAAAGTAATCAAACTGGGGTAGAAACGAAAGGATGAAATTGGCATAAAAGAAAAGGAGATGGAGGGGAAGAAGACATGTGGAAGATGCAAAACTGCCAAATCCGGTCCCGCGGGTAGTTTTTCCCCTTCATCTTAATAAAAAGGAACCTTCCCCAAAATAAAATTGCCTGTTCGGAAAGGTTCACCCAGCTTCATTTACGTGTCCTTGCCTAATGTGGATAGACGTTCCATCTGCTCCCCCCCTTCTCTCCTTCATCCGTCTCTCCATTCAACCATACTCCACTGAAGCGCAGTGGGTGACTAGGCAAATTTAATCAGTACACCGCCCCCCTACACACACACACACACACACACACACACACACACCACAAGTACAAGGGGAATGGATATGACTAATGTATTCATTTAGCTTTTAATTACCATGCATCCTCCCAATCACCTGCAAGAAACCCAGTAGACACCTTTTGTAATCGGGGCTACTCATCTCACTCCGTCCGCCCTTCAGTGGCCGACGGCGAGTTTGTCCGTGTGCGAGTCGGAAGATGGAAGTAGATTAGTGACACTGATAGGCAATGACTGATGCGCCGAGCAATGAGTTTTCCGCCATAGGTTGGCGAGAGGGGTGTTTATCATGTGAGCACCAGTAAGTGGGAGATTTGTCCCCAAATGATCTTTTGGGGTTTGAAAAGGCCGTGGGGGGTGGGAAGGGGATTCCAAGTGTGCATAAAATATGATTTATGTATCTGCAAGCCAAGGGGGGGAAAAAAAAATCACATTCATTTTGCTCATGATTTTCCAAACTGAGGCCGTATATATGAAATATGTCTTTAAAAAAAATCAGATATTCTACTTTTTCACATAAAACATTAAAAAGAGCAGAACATTTGTTCTCTATGCTTACTTTACGCCAGGCGAATTCTACTTTGAGCACATTTCGCACCACCGGCTTTCGTTTTGTTGGTTCTTTTTTTTTTTTTCCCAGGCAAGGAGCATATGTTTCTCATGACGCATCAAAAATATAAACGTCCAATAGTTATTTTAGCCGTTTTAACATCAAACACGGCTGTCAGACCCCCCTAACGGAGGGTCAAAGGAACAACGGCAGGTGCTTTGAGCGACCGTGCATCTGAATAGTTCTCCAGACCGAAGCGCAGATAAAGGGTTAACGTGCATCCGTCTTCCCTGACGACATTGCAGCTGCTGCTGGCAGGTGCTCAACACTTATCCCGCAGACACCAGCTGAGGTGCAGCCCCCTCACCACCACCGCCTACACCTCCACCACCACCACCCCACGCCGCTCTCTCCGATGAGCCCACTGGCAAACGTCTCGCCGACTGTCAAAACCCGAGTCCAAACCCTCCCGTTTCAGTGCCATCCCTTCTTACGCAAGGCTGCCAGACTGCGCTGTTCCCTGCCACACTACGGATGTGTCAGTCAACGTGCCAGGCTGGCCGGTCTGTTCGCCGGCAGAGCATAAAGGGTAGGGGGTGGATGGGGGGGGCGAAACCTCTCCAATGAATCAGCTTTCACCACCTGAGGAGAGCAAAACCAGCTAAAGTTCAGACTAAGTGGGAGCAGGGAGAGGAAGTGAGCGAGTCCCTGAAGTCGGACGCTTTATCTTCCTGTAAGCTACGCGTCGGACCCCGACAGCCTCTATCTAGTGTGTGTGGGGTGTGTGTGGGGTGGGGGTGGGGGGATGCTTGTTGCATTGTGTGAACTGTGCCCGCTACAACACATGCTCTCCACCACCCCCACCCAAGGCTTCAGTGGTAGATTCCCCACTGTGGTTTGTTTACAATCGAAACTGTCAGAGCTGTGAAAAACTTGCGACAAATCTGTTGAGAGGGGTCCCTCCGCTGTGGGCGGAGGTGTGTGCGCGTGTGTGTACGTGTCCGTGTTCGTGCATGTGAGTGTGTCGCTGGTATCACCGGATTGTCTGTTAATGCAGTTGGGGCAGGTCGGTGTTTGTGAAACCCCCGTCTCCACCGGGGGACGGATTCGACACCTCCACCGAGTCCTCAGGGTTGAAACAGAGGGCCGATCCGACCGTGTTGCTTCTGTCTAATTCTACTTTTTCCCAGCTTAAAATGAATAAAATACACAATGGGTGGCGCGGTGGTTAGCGCCTCACAGCAAGAGGATCCCCGGTTTGATTCTGACGGGGAGACTTTCTGTGTGGGGGTTTGCGTGAACTCCCCGTGTCTGCATGGGTTTCCTCCAGGTTCTCCGGTTTCCTCCTGTAGTCCAAAAGTAGGTCAAGTGAAAACTCTAAATTGGCCCCATACGAATGAGAGAGCGAGGGCTTGTATGACTATTTGTGGCCCTGCGATCTATCCAGGGCCTCTCGTCCAATGACCCCCGGATCCCCAACTGCAGGATAACTGTTGTGGAGAATGAATGAATTAACATTTCAGTCAACTTCCTACAAACTTGTGGTTCTTTACTGATTGAATTTGAGCTTCTTGGTGATTTTAGGTGGAATTTGTGAGACCAAAAACTGACAACCTGCCATCGTTCCAATCTATTTCCGATTGTCATGCTATTAAGTTAAATCGAAGTGACATGAGAGACTGTTTGCTGGATTTTTTTCCCCCGTTCTTTTAAGCTGCACCTCACACATCCTGGATCCGGTAAAATAACCTACTGTGTTCGGAGAAGGATCCGACTGCAATTTGTTTTCAGCCAATAATACCGTATTTATGTATCCGTGTGTGTACGCTCAGGTGGTGGACCTGTACTGGGGCGTGGACCAAGAGGAGTGGGACAGTCCGGAGCTGCAGCGGCTCAGAATGAAGCTCTTGGAAGAATGTCTGAAGTCATCGGCCGGACCGTGTTTTGTGGTGAGCACTCCACCTTCATGTTTTGAACGAACCTGTTCAGATGTTGTCACGGATGGTACAGATTGTCCACCTTTGCAATAGTAAGGTTAGACATGATGGTAAAACTCAACTATTAACTCACAACATTGACCGCAATGGCAAATAAGACAAGAGTAAATGTTATATGATTAATTATTTTTGCTTTGATAGACAAAAATATTGTCAAATACAAAAATATTTGCACAATTTGGTCTCCACAATCCACGGAAATCTAAAAATATTCGTGTGTGAGTTTTTCGGGAGTTGGGCGAGAGCGACATGATGCATAATTAGGGCTGACATTTTAGCGACCTTTTTAAGATCATTTTTGGCCACATTAAAAAAAAAAAAAAAAAAGAGGAAGGATGTGAAGCGCAGGGAAAGTAGAGGATGAAGGGTGGAGAAATGGATGATGAATTATTCAAATAGAACAGATCCGTTTCTAGAGGTTGAAATTGAGGTGAGAGATCACAGGGTGAGGTAATGCATTATGGGTAGGACAGGAGCCCCCCTGGTCTCCGGGGAGCATAATCTCCTTCACCGGGTTTGAGTTTTCCATCTCAGCGTTGCTGCACTGCCGCTTCTCCCCGCTCCTCTCATCCACAAGTCTTTGTCTCTCACGTTCATGTCTTTCACACCGGGACAAAAGCAACAGTACATCCACACTTTTTGTACGGCGGCGTCCGACATCCTGTTTTTATTCATGCCGCATCTGCAAGATGCTACACGTTATGGTCAACTTCTCCAATGAAATTGTGAACGGTCGCTGCGATCAACATGCACTTGATTGAGAGCGAAGTTTCTGCATTTTATATTCAACCGCAAGCAAATATTGAGCTATTTAGATCCTAAAAAAAAATTGGAAAGTTAATTCGATCAGTGGAGAAAATCTGACATCAACGATGAGCGGACAGAGATTTATATGAACATGTTGGAAGTTTTCTGATGTGATTATGTCGTCTTCACTGAAGGCATAACAACTTAAAACTCCAAGATTTATGACATTTAAAACCTAAGCAGCCAATCGAGTTGAAATCAATCAGGTATGAAAAAGCATCGTCGCTTTCCGGCAGAAACGTTGTGAGAAAGCATTTTTAAAAGCCGTCCAGCTTGTGATCGTTCCAGGAAGTAGTCTCCTCCAGGGAAACCTTTTTTTTGTTTTGCAGTCTGACAGGCAGTCAGGGATCGGGGTTTGGACCGGTGTGACACAAGTCACACTCAAAAACACACCACCGCGAAGAAGAAGGGGACGTCGAGGGCAACGTGGAGAGCGAAGTTGTCACTGCATTCACGCTGGTGCGAATAACAAGCATGGCGTATAAAATAGGTTGAAGTGTTTTAATCTTTCTCCTGCACTCCTTCGTGAGAAAAACCCCGCCGTTCGCGTTAAAAACCCCAGACTTATTTTGGCTAAAATGTTTACGTTCCGCTGAGGGCCTTGGAAAACCCTCTGTCACGTAGCAGGCCAGAAGAGCTTGGACCTCTTCGTCGGTCCATTTCTCACTGGTTCTGTCCATTTTGTCGCAAAAATACTGCCCACCCGTGGCCACAACAGTTTTTTAAAGTGGCGCTCCGCTGTGCGCAAGAAGTATCTCGTAACAAGCGTGGATTATGAATTCTACCAGTAACTAAGCACCTCAGTCGAATGACCCTGCCTTGGATTAGAGCTAAAATGGTTCTGGCAACTGGGTTCCACGGTCCCTGGTTCCTCTGCTTTCGGAATACATGAAGAAACGGCCGGGTGCCTGAAAAAGTTCTGGGAACTGCCTAAAAGTTCCTACAGTGAGAAAGGGGAAATTAATTGGATGAACTCTTACTCTGCAGGAGGAATGAAAGGCAGCCATGTATTCTTCTCGAAATCTTCTTGTCGCGGCAACTGGACTTGAATTTCTTCACTTGAAGGCGTATCACCCCTCGTCCGAGAGGAGCTGAAGAAGCCTCTGGGATGAGGGGTGAAATGTCTTTTTCGAGAAGGATTCACTATAACCTGGATGACTGAGAACCTCCACAGATATGCAGAGATGTAGTTTCCTACCAACAACGGCTCACGTTGTCGGTGTAAGATTGAACACAGATCGTAACACAGGCACTATAAAATGATTTCTGATTTCTGGACCGAACAGCAACCAGGGGAAATTAAGTTCGTCACCGAAATGAAATTAATTCCCAGCAAACGGCGATGGGAATTCAAGTGCACACGGACAGTGGCGGCATAGCTGAAATGATAAAATATCACCCGCGGACAGATCTGCAGAAAAGTAATAAAAGAGCCGGATGGGGGTCAGCGGCGAAGCGGCACCAATGAAAGCGACAACTTGACCCGACCGGTGACTTCACAGATAGGAGAGACTCACGATTCCCTGGCCGGTAGGCGGGGGAGGTTTTCCTTTATGCCAAAGCGATACAATTACCAGAGTCATGCGACTCACAAGGTAAACAAAAAATGCAAAAATTGTGCTATATTTCTGTTCTGACGCCTCCGGTTGTAACCGCAATACACAAGTGTTTGTTGTAGTTATTATCTGGGTGGCTTTGCAACGACGCCAGCAAACCCGGGTCTGAAGGTTCGGCCGCTTTCCCCTTCATTGTTTTTCATAAAGTTACCGGTCCCGCTGACACAGCTAGCGGATGTTCGAACGCCCACAGAATCATCAGTCCGCGGAATCTGAAAATGGAATTCATCAACGCGCCCAGCAAAGTCTCTGGATAGATTTTTTTCATGTGTCACAAACAGATAGATAGTTGTTTGTTATTTTTAATCAGAAAAGTTTTGGTTTTTTTTTCTTTGTCAGCAGTGGCATTTCTACCATTGGCCCCCAGAATATTGTCCTCAGATTGATTATGGGCGGCACACTGGTGCAGTGCATTATGCTTCTACCTCACGGCGAAAAAGGTTCAAATCCAACTAGGGGCCTTTCTGTGTGGCGTTTGCATGTTCGCAACGAGTCTGTGTGGGTTTCCTTTGGGTTGTCTGGTTTCCTCCAACACCCCAAAAACATGCACTGCAGAATTTTGACACCCTTAATTCACAGACGTGTGAATGAGAGAGTGAACGTTTTTCAGTCCTTATGTGACGTGTAAATGAGTGAATGGTTATACATCTCTATATGACCTGTGAATGAGGGAGTGAATGTTTTTATGTCTCCCTGTGAACATGTGATCGACTGGCGACCGGTCAAGGTTAGGACCCGCCCTTGGCCCAGTGACAGCTGGGATGGGCTCCAGAACCCCTGCAACTACGCCTGCATTATAAGTGAAATAGATAACGAATAACGAATGAATGAATGAATGGATACGGTTATATATATATATGTGTATCTTCTTCTTTTCCTTTCGGCTTTTCCCTTTCAGGGGCCGCCACAGCGAATCAACCTTCTCCATCTAACCCTATTCTCTGTATTCTCCTCTCTCACACCAACTACCTTCATATCTTCTCTCACTACGTCCATAAATCTTCTCTTCGTATATATATATATATATATATATATATAGTGGCGGACACTAAAGGGTGTGGCCTCTCACCCAGGGACTGACGGCTTAGGGGGCGTGGTTACAGGGGGTACACATTCTGACATTCCCAGATTGTTCTGGAGAAAGTGAATTATTGTGTTGGCGTGTATTTCCTCACCGACACGCCACAATATTTATATATATACACATATATATATGTGTGTGTATGTATATATTTATGTTTGTATGTATATATATTTGTGTATATACATACAAACAAAATATATATGAAATATGCAATGACTGATTGAACATATATACATATATACGTACATAGACACACATATACATATATACAGTAGACACATGCATATATATGCACGTATATATACATGTATGTATTTACATATATAGGCATAAATACGCATGCGTATATATATATGTACATGTACATTAATATAAACATATGCATATATACACATGTTTGTATATACTTATTCATATATATGAATGTATATATACACTACATATACATACACACACACATATATACACATGTATTTATATAGCAACTTGACTCATACAGCAATTTCTTTCTGCATATCACAAAATCCAAAACAATTGGGGTTATTGTGGGTTTTCATTAGTGTTCAAAAACTATAAAAAACAGCACTGAATGGGAGTTACCTTCACCAACAAAACTTTGCGGGCCTTTCGCGCGTTGAGTTCAGCAGCCCTGAGGTGCGCAGATTGTCAGTAGCCTCAGCCGTCGTGGGGAAGAGATTGTACATCAAACAAAATTCTCGAATGGGGATGAGTCATCGAGCATTCATATGTTTTACATGAAGAGAAAAGACTGCGATTTTGTCTTTGAAAATAGTAGGATCGAAAGGGATTAGCGCATATTTGCCATTCAACGTGAGATAAATGACCGTTTAATAAAGGGGGACAGTATTAAAGCTCAGAAAATGTATTTTCCATTCAGCGGGGCGTTTAAAGTGTTTTCCGAGCCTCGGATGTCTCGCCCTCTGAAGCCCAATGAGACGCCGGATGTAATATTAATCTGCACAATCTAAGCACAATCGGGCCAGAACGGGCTGAAACGATCCGACGGCGACTGAAAAGAGGTAGCACGCTCTCTGTCTTTGTGCCGGGGCGCGCGGTCGAGGGCAACGCGTCGCACGCGAGGCGCTGATTTCATTCACAGCCATCAGCCTCTGCGCCCTCTGTCCCCGCTGCAATTTCCCCGTCGTGACCCTCCCGACCCCAAGCGATACCACACAACACAGCAGGCGGCTGGGGGGCAGGCAGAGACACACACAGTACCCAGGTAACTACAGACACCCATCCAGAGCCCCTTTGTTACCGCCACTGATCCAATTTTCCTCCTCCTCCTCCCCCTGCAAGCACACACACACACACACACATCCGCACAAAGGATCCGAACCCGAGGCCCTTTTTTTTTTTTTTTTTTTTTTCTTTTTATC
>CAAKHD010011926.1:17391-22391 GCA_901007705.1 Fistularia tabacaria
CCGCCCCGGCTGCCCCCCGGAACCGACCCCCGGGAGATGAATTGCCTTAAAAAAGCCCGGGTGTTTGGATCATTGCCCTGACCCCCCCTCTTTTTTTTTTTTTTTTTCCCTCCCCCTTCAGGGTCTGGTGGGAGAAAAGTACGGCAGCATCCGAGTGCCCGGGGAGGTGGAATCGGCGGAGTTTGAGATGATCTTGGACGCTGCCGTGGAGGCGGGGCTGGACACACACATCCTGGAAGAGTGGTACTGCAGGGATGAAAACTCAGTACCACCCGCATACTACCTCAAACCCAAAGCCCAAATGCTTAAGAACTACCAGAACTCTGTGAGTCCAACCACCCGATTATCCGAGATAGTCCAGGTTCTGTGCTTTAGTCTCTAGAAAACAATAGGAAATGTTACATAGGATTATGTACTCAGATCCTTCACTTAGGTCCATGATGTTTGCAGATGACATTGTGATCTGTGGTGAGTAAAGGGAGCTGGTGGAGGAAAATCTAGAGAGAAGGAGGTATGCCCTTGAAAGGAGAGCAATGAAAGATAGCCGCAGTAAGACAGACTGTATGTGTGTGAATAAGAGCAACCCAAGTGGAACGCTGGAGATAAAGAAGGTGGAGGATTTTAAGTACTTAGTGTCAACCGTCCAGAGCAATGGGAGTGTGGAATAGAGGTGAAGATACACGTTCAAGCAGGTTGGACCAGTCAGCAAGAATGAAAGAAAAGCTGTACATGACAGTGGTGAGACCAGCAATGCTGTATGGTTTAGAGACAGTTGCGTCGCGGAATAAACAGTAAGCAGAGCTGGAGGTCGCAGAGATGTAGATGCTTCTCTTTGGGAGTGACGATCACGGATAGGATCAGGAATGAATCCGTCAGAGGGCCGGCACAAGTTGGATGTTTCAGCGATAAAGTCAGAGAAACCAGACGGAGATGGTTTGGTCGTGAGCAGAGGAAGGATAGTGAGTATAGTGGTAAATGCTGAGGTTAGAACTCGCAGAACAGGGGGCCTAGAGGAAGACCAAAGAGAAGATTATAGATGTAGTTAGAGAGGACATGCAGATAGTTGGTGTGAGAGGATAGGCTACAGAGAATAGGGTTGGATGGAGGAGGTTGATTCGCTGAGGCGACCGCCGAAGGGAGTCGCCGAAAGGAAAAGTAGAAAAATCCTTCTCTTAAGTACTGCAGTTTATTTACAAATACGTAACTAAAAGACCTGAGTTGAAAATGTTACAGCAGAACGATTTGCTGATAAAATACATCCTACGATCAGAAGGAGTGTACAATAGTGTATCATCTAAAAATATTCTCATTTGAAATGGAAAACACCCAAGAAAATACCCAAATACCTTGAAGTAATACATGTATCTTAAATAAGTGCGCTAAGCTTCTCTTCACTGTTGCATCTAATTCCCACGCAAATAAGTCATTTGAGATTAACTTGGCTTTAATTTGGGACTAAACCATTTTCTTTTCACCCCCGTATTTTACCCAAAACGTTTTGGGGGTAATAAAGTATCTCACTGAGCTTCTTTAAACCCTCACCATGACTGACGCCACTTTTGAGATTCACCGTAGTCGTAACAAGTATTATGTCACTGTCTGAGGAAGCACTCTGAAAAAGCTCCTTTGTATCTCAGAACCGCAGAAAACCAGATGTTTCTTGTAGCCGCGTTTTGAATTCCGCCCCCCCCCCTCCCCGTACCGTGCCGCGTAGATGGAGTCGAGCAGTGCAGCCAAGACCAAGAACGACAAGGCCTGGAGGAAAGTGTCGGAGGAGATCAAGAGGATCTTCCGCACGTCCGTGCTGCATCTTCAAGAGAAAGGGACCATGAAGAGTGCTCAGGCCAAGAAATTTCTTTGCTCTGGTTAGTCTCACGATTTTTTCGACACGATCATCAAAGAAATCAACAAAGTCCATTGGATGTAGTTTTAGTTGATCAGCTCATCTATTCACGTTCTGGTCGACTGTTTTTTTGCATTATATTTCATTATATTATAAGTATATTATATCTTTTGTTTGGTCTCCCACTTTGTAGGTAAGGTTCATTGTTTGTTGTGATAAGAATAATTAGAGTACTTCAAAGAGAGGTTTTCCCCCTGGCGGTTTGTCGAAAGGGCGAGCCATCTTGTCCGAATACTCAAAGGAAGTTTTTAGAACACACCGTCAAGCTTTTTAGGGAGAAAAGCAAAAAGGGAGTCGTATGACGCGGACCTAAGATCTAATCTCCAGTCATCTGGTAATGACGGTAATAACAAGAGATGAGACGCAATCAGGATCCGTCAGACTCGGCCCGGGAGGTGACATTGAGTGATCGATCACGTTGCATTCTCACCTCGCCGCAAATTAATCCATGCGCTACGTGGCAACGTCACATGAAAATAGCATTTTGGAAGGATTTGCCCAGTAACTTCTCCAGCCCACCCTCTACCTCTTTGCGTATTTTGTACGCTTATATGCAACCATTTCTGGAAACACAGAGTTAGCAAATCGGCTAAATCTTTTCAGACACGCACAACGATATTCCCTATTTTTAAGACAGTTTGAGTTATAAAGATGCAATTGTTTTTAACAAAGGTTTTCACTCAGCAGCACAGATTTAAGTAAAGAAGCAGTATTTACTATCTCTCTAAGGGTGTCTTTTTTTGCATATGAATAGACCTTTTGTTTTCAACTCCAATGCATAACAGCGGGAATCGCAACTCGAGACTATTCGGGGACCAGACTGAAACAAGTTCTTGTCTTGATTTCATTGACTTAACAGAGAATAAAGAAATTTTTATAGTAACTCGAGTAAATAAAGATCAGTTTGATAGTGGAAAAAAAGAAGGTCTTCTCCGTCGGGTGACGTCAATCGATGCACTTCAACAGAGTCCATTTGACTTCAAGTGGTGCTTGATTGATAGGAATGAACAGAGGAAAGCCGTCTCCTTGAACCCCCGATTGTACGTACCGCCAAACGCCCCCCCATCCAGCCCACGACTCGATTCTTCGGGCTGGTGTAGGTTAGGTTATCCCGCCAGTCTGTGAGTGAGCCAGTGATAAAGATTTTTTTTGTTTCTTTTTAAATAAAAAAAGTCGATTTAATCAAAGGCGAACGATGTTTCAAAGCAGTTCACATGTTGTCCTGATAGAAATCTAAAGCCTCCATCTGTTCGAACTCTATCTTTGAAATATTTTCGTGTAATTCAGAAATTTCTTATCACCAGCTTACAAAAACAGCGGCGGTAGGAGACGTTGCAGTTATCTGATATTTTTTCGCAAATGAAAAAATTTCAAGGGTTTCAGCCACTTTTGCATTTGGTCTTGTTAATTTTTTTCTCTCCTCTCATTTCAGCCTTGGAGGACGAATTAGACTTTGCCCTTGGGAAACAAACCCCAGCCTTTCTCAGGAAATGTGTTTGCTACATTCGCAAGATCTCTAACTTCGACCGTTTTGCCAAACTCCCGGAGATGGGCCGCTACATGGACATCGTGGTGAGCGGCGACCGCGTCATGCGCAACCAGGAATCCTACGAGCGCCTGCTGAAGGTCCGAGACGAGTTCATACCCACGGTAGTGGCTGCTTCTAACCTCCGGGTCTACTCTTCCGTCACTCACTGCGACATGAAGTTAGGCTACTCCCAGGAAGTGGAAAGCCACTATGTGGAAGGTCTGTGTAAGCAGTTTTACGAGGACATGGTGGACATCATTCAGGCCACGGTGCAGCAGAACTTTGACACCGAGACTGACCCGCTGTACGATGAGATCCTACAGCACCTCTCCCTTTGTAAAAACTACGCAGCGCTGTTCGAGTACAAGACTGAGTATCTGGATTACGTGCAGGAGTATCTTTTGCCGTCCAAGGGGAGTCGAATGAGCCCTTTGGTGGTGTACGGGGGACCCTGTACTGGAAAAACACTCCTGCTGTCCGAAGTTGCCAAACAGGTAAGAAATGAAAGACAATCCGAAATATGTTGACGATACGAAATTGTTCTCGATCCCTTCTTTCCGTCTTCGTTTAGTCCATTTCCAGTCATAAAGTCTGTTCACGCTTTCCTCTCATCTGTCAGTCCAATCTGAGCGTATATCCATCTTTCTCCGGCAGAGCACGAGGGGGCGGGCAACTGTTCAACTTCAGCTTCCTCCTCATCCTTTCTCTGACCATCTGCCAACACTGTTCATCGTCATGCGCTTCTCTAATCGTGGCACTTTGTGTGTGAGCGTGTGCGTGTGCGTGCGCTTGTGTGCATATCAACTTCATCATATTACCTAGGTTATCATTTATTTTTCTTGAGTTTGACTTTGAACATATGCACCGACATCTGCGGGGTTCACATACACAAAACTCTACGCTACTATTTGTCTCTTAAGGTGCCATCTGACAGCACACATGCATCGGTTTCACGCTGTATCCAAGATCACAAAGCAAACACCCACAGAGCTACTCATCCTGAGCAACCTGTGCCATACTAATGATTTGTTATTGCTATCACCATTCACACAATCCAAGTTCAGGGTACATTCGTATGAATGGCATGAGGTGCAAAGTGTGCGAGGACCCGAGCTCCCAAATGGATTGAAAACCTTGGGGGGAAAAAATTACAAACTTATTAAGGATGTAATTGCATTCAGGGGAAGTGGAGAAGAAATTTATGAGAGAGCAGGTGCAGTGTTGAAGGAGGCCAGATGTAAGAGATGCTATTTGATGATAGCGGTGAATCAAAACCCTGCCAATCCACAAATAGCAGGGTCATTTAATTTTTCATCACAGCGCTGTTTCACCAAATTCTCTCGATTAGTGCCAATTTTGTGGCCAGATGGTTTCAGACATCCATTGTCCTTTATGGTTTTAAAATCGAAAGCTTCCTCAGAAGACACAAACGGCATATTTTTTGTAATTACAAAGCATTTCCCGAAAACAGATGACCGTGTTTACATCTGCCAAAATTCAGACCCTGTTAGTCAAAAGATACATATCAATGTTGATGTCCATTTAAAATTGACTTAAAAAAATAACAAG
>CAAKHD010011926.1:24891-32402 GCA_901007705.1 Fistularia tabacaria
AGTGCGCAACGTCACCCTGATGGTCTGGGCAAACAGACATTTGCATCTGATTGCCCAGAAACTGTATCTTAGCAACGAGGAGGACGTCCATCAAATGCACAGTCTCTTGGCTGAGTATTTTCTCGGAGCCTGGTCAGGAGGTAGGAAGAAGATCTTTACTTACGATAACAACCATTTCACTTCCCTAAATATATCTCATCACAAAAACCCCCACCAGCAGCAGTCACATGAGAAAACCTCCTCTGACAAGTACTCCTATGACAGGCAAACTCCCGAACAGCCTTGGGTTTTCCAGTGCAACCTTCTGGAGCCAGACATTTTCTTTGTTAACCACAGGAAGATGACAGAGCTGGTGTACCACCTTACCAGGAGTGGACGCACAGATGATCTCATTTTTGGCGTCATCATGAACTTCAGCTGGCTGTACACAATGATTAAGATTGGACAGTTTGAAAAAGCTTTAACAGATATTGACCTTGCTTACAGCTACACTCAAGAAAAAGAACTCAAGTTCCTGTCCACCACTCTTCGCAGTGTCAAAGTAAAAGTGTTAAAGAACCCGGCATCCCTTTCCGCAGAATTACAGCAAAGGCTTTTGCCAGTTGTCACCTCTCTCCCCAAGCTCAGACACCTCCTCCTGGAGTGTGACAAAGATGGTCCAAAATATTGCTCAATCGTGCCTCTCCACTCCTCTATGGATGTAACCTATAGCCCTGAAAGGCTTCCCTTATGCTCCAGCTACATGCAGATTGTGGAGGTCTTACCCACACTCGCCCCAAACATTGTCTTAGTAGCGCTGGAAGATGGGTCCGTCAGCACCTGGGATGTAGAGAGCAGACAACTTCTACGACAGATCGACACAGCCAGATCTGTTGTGCTGGGAATCAGGTTAACCACTGACGAGAAATATCTGGTTGTAGCCACCACCAAAAACACACTGCTCATCTATGATAATCATAAGTCATGCCTTTTATCTGAGGTTGAAATCAAGGGATCCAAGCATGGTGGCGTCACTGGTGGTGTGGCATTCATCAATGGCTTTACTTTGTCCACCCATCACGCACTGGCTTGGCTTGAGGCCAGCAAGGATGTCAATGTCATCGACCTACTCTACGGCTGGCCTCTGTATCAGTTCCATTGCTGGTATGAAGTGACGTGTGTTCAGTGCTCTCCCGATGGAATGTATGCCTTCTGTGGCCAGTATCTCAATACTACATCCATATTTCATCTAGGAAACGGGGACAAGTTGGCCACCGTGACATCTGAGTTCTCTGGGGGGTTCGTCAAGTCCATTCTCGTTCTTGATACTCTCAACCAAATGGTGATGATCGACAATGAAGGTAGCTTGTCGGTGTGGAACACCAAAGAGATCACCAACCCACGTCTGATGGAGGACTACGATTGCAGAGGGGATGACAGCGAAGTCGTGAGCATCGAATTATCCGAAGACCAGCGCTCTATTCTCATTTGCAAGGCAAGAAGTATCGAAGTTCTGGACACAAAAGTTTGGAAAATGGTAGAGAAGTTCAAAGCAAAACGGACCGAGCGCTTTGTGGCAGCTGTTCTCTCCAAGAATGGACAAAGCATTGTGGCCTCCATGGAGAACACCTCCTCCATTTTTGTCTGGCGGAGGGACAGTGGACAGTGCATGGCTAGCCTGATTGAAATCTCAGGGGCTATCGTCAAACTCATCAAATCTGTCCACCACAACCTGCTCCTTTCCGTTGCTAGCAGCGGGGTGCTGTCTGTCTGGGACATCGACATCATCACAGCCATGTCCAACATTGACAAAACGGGCAAGAAGATACAGACCCTGCAGCTGTCTGGCAGAGAGGATTATGTTTTCACGATGGACGGTTCGGAAGCAGTCCACAAGTGGAACTTCAGCACTGGTTTTATCGAGACCGTCTTCAAACACGAGGGCATGGTAGAGAACTGTGTACTAACCTCCTCAGGGGATCTCATGGTGACTTCCGATGACAAGTCCAGTCAGTACATCTGGCAAACCAACTCGGGGGAAAACATTTTCCGTATCAATGGACAGAGAATTTCCCAGCTACTGATCACTCACAACGACCAGTTTGTTGTCTCCCTCTGTGAGCAGAATGCCTCTAGAGTCTGGAGACTTGCTACGGGACACAAAGTGTGCAACATCCTAGTCAATCTCCAGAATGCACTCATCACCACAGCCAACACTTTTCTTGTGGGAACCTCCAAAAACAAGCTCCTGGCCGTCAGCTTGTGGTCAGGCAGCGTATCCAAGAAGTTTGTCTGTGACGACGGTATTACCATCGTCAATTTTAAGCTCATTCCTGACTGCCCGGACTGCGTGGTGTTCATCACATCCACAGAGACTGTCTTCATCTGGAGTGTGGCAGATGAGTCTGTTTGCAGGCGCGTGCAGTTACCAACCAACTTCCTTAAGAATCTAGAGGACTTCCAGATCTCGCCCAATGGGAAACTAGGAATCGTTTCCAAAGGTGATGAGAACATCAATGTCTTGGACCTTCACAGCGGGAAGCTAAGGCTAGTCCATGCCGCTGGAATAATCTGGCGTCAGAAGTTATCAAGAGATGGACGTTATTTGGTCTACGTCTGTTTCCGCAACTGTGACGAGGACGACGATGCCGGCGTCGTGTCTAATCTGATTGTGATGCGCCTTGCCGATGGCAAGAGCATCGGCACGTGTTCCTTATACAAGACACCTACGTTTCTGTCTCTGTCCCAGCGAGCATTAAATATCATAATTGGCTTTGAGGATGGCAGCATCGGCACTTACACAGTGGTGGACCGTGTTGACGCTGCCCTCAAGATTAAAATAGCCACGTCCAACAGCCGGCAGATTGTTAACAACGCCTCACAGAAGGTGCGGCCTAAATGTGGCAACCATTCCTTTAAGACTGTTGCCGATTGCATCTGGAGGGAGTCAACGGAGGTCTTCTCCAGGGACAGCCCCATCAACGTGTCTGATTCTGGTGAAGGCGAGTCTACGACGCCCACAAAAAAGACTGAGCTGCTGCAGTGAGCGGGCGGGGGGTAAGTCCGGCGGAGTTTAGAGAGCAGGGCGGAGATATGCGACAAGATTTTAGAATCTCTGGGGTTGCAGTTGATTCTTGTTTACAGCCACGTGATTCAGCTGCAGATGTCAGCCCTCTGGGTAGTTATCGGGCCGACTATTTAAACGCTGCATTCTAATCATACAAGTACAGATTCTGTTTGTCTTAAACACAAAGACTGTTAGAGAGAAGTACGTTTTTGAAAAGAAGAGAAACTTCGACTCTGCGATGTATTACTTTCCCGTCATGTATTATTTTGCTTTTGAAGAACCAAGTTAATATCCAAATGTCTTCATGAAACATTTTCAAAGCCCGTCCACGAGTCCCAGCCAGTTTCAGTGTACATCCTGTTAATTTACTTTTAGCACATTCAGCCGTAATATCATTACTTTAAAACAAAAAAAAATGAATATAATTAAGTTTATATCTACATCAGTCGGTACTGTATGAAAAGGAGAACTATGAACATATGTACATATCTCTTATGGCTGCTGCAATTTGTGCAACTCCTTAACAATGTTATGTTGTGCTTAATGCAATCAAAGTGAGTGCCTGGAATTTAAAATGTTCTTTATGTGCAGATTACAAGATTTATGAAAACGCAGGGAATTTGTAAACACAGTATAGACACAGTTACATAGTATTTGCATCGATGTTGAATCTGTGTACTATCAGTGTACCATAATCCAAGTCGACAACATGGAAGACGAACGGCGTTTCTCCTTGTAAAGATAGTTGTAGAAAATTTCTGGGAACGGTTAATGTACATTTGATGTGACTTTACCTGCAGTTCCATCAATTTTTTATAAGCTGTTCGTTTTAAGGGGAAAACACCACTATTGAGCATACAGTGTAGCATAGCACCATACACATTCACGCCTTAACCAGTGTACTTGCTTTAGGTTTAGTGGAGTTTGTTCAAATGTTTAAGTAGACGAGGACAGAGCGATTAGCCCTGTGTTTCACTGAAACAATTTGGCATGTGAATATTTTGAAAAGCAGTAGGTGGATGCACTTTAGGAGTGGTTTGTCAGAAGTTATTAGATTTGTTTATATGAACATCGTATAAATCGTGATCTAGAGTTGTGTTTAAAAAAAGAGATATCGGATTGCATTACAGACACAAAACGGGCTGTCCAGTCAGTTGAAGCTTGAGGTTGTGTCTCCTCTCAAGCCTGGTCTGTCAGAAAAGAACCTGTTCATTTGAAAAAAAATAATAATAGTAAAAAAATCAACATCGTGTGATGTTGATTTTTACAAATGAAAATAGATTCCAGAAGCAAATACAAATGTGGCCCCCACAGACACAGCTGATATCATGTACGATATGTTTGAATTTCACATGACTGCTTGACGTGTAATCAAACAATACGCAGCAGCAACTGAACCCCTGTATGACTTAAATCTAAATATAATTTCCGCACAAATATTTATGTTTCCGCTTCTGAAAACTGAAAATCGAAGATCCCAACCATAATGTTTAGATCAAAAAAACAGTGGATGAAAAAATTATTGAAACTAATTCCAAGCGGTGTTCCTTAAGCCAAAATCTTTTCATCCTCCATGTGACCCTGGAGGGGTTGAAATCAACGCTGTCGAAATGTGATTTTGTGACAATCTAAAGCGAAAGATGAGACATTTTCGGGAATTTTAAGGGGACGTACCTTTCAGGTACGGTGGTGGCTTTGAAATAAATAAAAATGAATTGGAATTCTCAAAAGACCAATCATCTGGATGGCGAGGGTTGAATCAAAGCTACACACTTTCACTTTGACATGAACTTTTTAAGGGCTATTCTATTCTCCTGTATGTTTACTAATTTAATGGCCCTTGGATCATTTGAAACCAGGTAGCAGCATCGAGCTTTAAAATATTTAATTTCCCTACAAGTTTCTAAATTTAAAAGAACAAACAAACAAACAAAAAAAGGAAAAGACATTGAATATCATGTTATTGCCAAAGTCCCTATTATAGTTTGTGTTTCTGACCGTTTGTTTTTTGAGGCCTGTACTGTAACTATATTGTTACCAAATTGTTTCAGTGTTCTACTGTGATTATGTTTTATGGTACAGAAAATGTGCTATCTTTGTTAAAAATAAATAAATTAAAAAAAAAATTAAAGAGTCCTCCCATAATATATCGGAATGCCAGTTTAAGCGTATATTTGAATGTGTCCATATGGAAGCCAGTAAATGGTATTATTGTATGTTACAGTAACTTGAATGACTTTTAATAACTTACATGTTTGCAACTCATAGTTGACATACTGGTAATGAATGTTTCTATGGTATTCTTTGTAACGTCAGGACTGAAATACCTGTTTAGAGATTTATATTTTCATAAATGTTGTACTTACATTTTGTTACAGAGTTGTTTAACAGGAACTCGAACAGAGAGGAAAAATTATGTCTGAAGCAATATGAAACTAGTGTGTATGCATTGTTTGTATGAAACATTTTATTAATGTAATAAAATGGTTCACCTTTTTGCCTCCACTTTGCCACGTCAGTTTTTGTTTTTTTCCCAGCAGTGATTTAAGGTTCCTAGAAGATACCGTCTGCACATTGACCGTCTTTGGCGATTAGTTGTGTTTCCAAGGGAATGATGTGTAGAACCATAAATCTAATTGGCTGCAATTATCAAGATCCCAGTCGCAAAAGCGTGCTCGGAAGCAGGAAATTCATGGATGAATGTCTTTTTTTTCTTTTCGTTGCATTGTCAAAAACACTGGCACCATTTAGCGACCCAAACACACAAAGAAAGCACATGCGCACACACACACACACACACACACACAGACAAAGTCATTTAATAGGCCAATAATTGCTCTTCTGCGCTTGATGCCAAACGTCGGACAAGCGTGGTGAATATTTCACCAACACTGGCTGGCGTTGTCGCTTTAATTAGGCAATGCATGTGTGTCTTGCACCTGCACAGCTCCGTCTCCCAGACACACACACACACACACACACACACACACACACACACACACACACACACACACACACACACACACACACACACATACACACACAAGGTAAATACACCTAATATGAAGCCGTTTGGCCAATGAAATGCCAGTTGCTTTGGGCTACCATTTTAATTTCCCAGCGGTGTCACTCTAAGCCAATCTGTGTGAGTGCGTGCATGTGTGTTTGCCGTGCGCGCACACCGTCTCCACGGCAACATCAGGTCCGCTGCGGTGACAAGCTTGGCCACGCCTTACATTGTAATGATGGTGAGCTCATGTCTGTTGGCTATCAGGGCTGCCTCCAGTCCTTGTGACAACAAGGGCTTGACTATCGCTTGCACATTCCACCTGCAGCAGCGCACAGGCATATAATTACAACGTTTGTTTGTCGAGCAGGAGGTCCGCACAGGTCACACTGTACGCGTCCGACTGTAGGTACAGTGCAACGGTGCCTCTTATTTACTCAACACTAAAATAGCCTATTCTTTGTCAACAGCATTTATTCCATAAGCTGGGGCCCTCCTTTTGTCATCCTTGTGTTTTTCTTAGTGTAACCTGCGTTTTCAGCCACGGGGAAGCCTGTGACTCACCCATAATTCTCTGCCGCCCATCCGCTCCACTATGTGGCTGGCAAAGATAAACCAGCCATGACTAAACACCTTTACCTTACTGGCAGTCGAATTTTTAAGCAAAAGCAAAATCTCCGACTGCAGACAGGCTAGGATACTAGCCTTCTTTGGTAAATGTAAAAGCAGTCACTTAAAAAAAAACACAGAACTACAAGTTAATCTAGGAAAATGTAACTGAAATCGGTCAATTGTATGTGTATTTAGTTATCAATTTGACACACTCTAAACCCACTTTATGTTGCACTTTTTAAAGAAAATTCACCACTCCTTTTTTTTAGTCAGGACAAACTGAGCAACAGATTATGTGTTTTTATAAAATCCCATTGAAAAAAAAAAACATAGATACACATACACATGAAATTGTGCGAGGAATCTTGTGGAGTGGAAGTTTGATGTTAAACCAAATGGATCTCAGTACATCTGGGCGGGAAATTATGTTTTATCAGATAAGACTCCGTAAAAAATTGTATTGTTATTATATATATATAAGATTTTATTATGTTATTATTTATTTTGATAAATGTTTAATTTTCTAAAAGGAGAGTCACTGAAATATTGGAAAATCACAACATTTTACATTCATTTGACCAAAAAAAAAAAAAAAGTACTCAACATTAACGACATGACATCGCTCTCCTTCCCTGTTATCTGACATCCTTTAACTGCGTTTCTGTGATGCCTCGACACAAGACACCGAACGGGGCCGATAGCAGCCGCCGCCTTGGCCCGACCCCCCCCTCCTCCGATACACGCTGGTTACGGCGGGGGGGGGGGGGAGACCCCCCCCCCCCCCCCCCCCCCCCCCCCCGCCCTGGGCCGCCCCCCCCGGCGAAACCACAGCGGTCGGGTGGGGGG